>CAUYQV010120309.1:0-11596 GCA_963574575.1 Galagoides demidoff
AAACTCCCAAATATTTCATCTTCTTTGACACTACTGTGAATGGAATAGAGTCCTTGACTATTTTTCAGCTTGACTATTGTTGGTATATATGAAGGCTACCAATTTATGAGTGTTGACTTTGTAGCCTGAGACTCTGCTATATTCCTTGATTACTTCTAAGTGTTTTGTAATAGAATCCCTGGTGTTTTCCAGGTATACAATCATATCATCTGTGAAGAGTGAAAGTTTAATCTCTTCTGATCCTATATGGATACCCTTGATTGCCATTTCTTCCCTCATTGCAATGACTAAAACTTCCATTAAGATGTTAAAGAGCAATGGAGACAATGGGCAACCTTGCCTGGTTCCTGATCTGAGTGGAAATGATTGCAATTTAACTCCATTCAATATGATATTGGCTGTGAAATGTCCCTCCTATACCAATTTTCTTAAGTGTTCTGATCATGAAGGGATACTGGATATTATGAAAAGCTTTTTCTGCATCAATTGAGAGAATCATATGGTCTTTGTTTTTTAATTTGTTTATGTGATGAATTATGTTTATAGATTTATGTATGTTGAACCAGCCTTGAGATCTGGCATAAAACCTACTTGGTCGTGGTGTATAATTTGTTTGATGTTTCTAATAATTTTAAAGAATTCTGATAATTACCAAATAATTTATAAGAATAATTTGTAAAAATGTGGTATAAATTTCAGAATTTTTTATATGTGTAGGTATATAATAGAAACTTACTAGCTTGTTAATGGTGTTTCCCTCCCAGATCAGTTACTGATATTCTGATCTTTAGATTTGGCATTCACTGAATAGCACTAGAAGGAAACATTACTAAAATTGTCTATTTTTATAAACTGGAGTCTGATGCCAGCAGGGATGAGCCTTGATTTATCTGTCGGTCATAGTAATTCAAATCCCCTCACCAATTGGTGCAGGACAGGCTGGCTCATTCACTTTGGACTAATGAGACTCAGAAGGAATTTAGCCGGGGATGTCTTAGAAAAGTTTTCTTCTTCAAGATATTGTCCCACATTGATGTGAATTGCTTCTGATGCAGGAATCTTGATATAAATCTGGGGATGAAACAAAAACAAGGAGTAATGAGCTAAGAAAGTCCAGTCTCTAGATTAAGTCAATACTCAACCCATCCTACTGTTGGGCCTCCAGGGTTAAGAAATGATCTTTTTGCTTAAGGCATTTTAAATCAAATAGTCAGTTACATAAAGATAAATGCATCCTACATGCTAAAAATTTTATATTTCTTTGTAACAGGGACTCTGTGAGCCCCTGTTTCCTCATTTGTAAAATGGAGATAATAGAATTTTCCATTTCAAAAAGTTTTATAAAATTAAATGAGATAATGCATATAAAAGGTCCATAGAGCATTACATAGAGTGTAATGTCTGACACAGAGCAAGTGCCCAGTAAGTGTTAAGTATCATTCTAAAACTGGTAGTGTTGCTTATAATGAGGGGAGATTGTGCCACCATGTTTTTTAAATTGTTGCTCAGAAATCTGAGTTAGAGAATCCAGGAAGAGGCTGGGTTCGCAGTTTTCTTTTTTACTGTGTGTAAGAAGAAAAAAAAAGTGTGGGGGGCCTACTGGAATTGTAGAAGTCAAAATGTTTCTTAAAGAAAGCTGGCCCAATGTGGAAGATTTTGTTAATAGGAAGCTTTGTGACAGTGTTAATATTGGATATGCAAACTTTGTGGTATGTAATTGAGTCACTTCTTTTTTTTCCTCATTGTTTCAAATTCTTTTATATGTACATGTTACAAACTCTAGGGATAAATAGATACTATGATGATATCTGTAAATTTACTAAACACAAGAACTGCAAGGAAGCCACGTAGGCACCGAATCCTTTCATTTTACTCAAAGAGAAAATTTTCACCTGCTTTTTCTAAAGGAAACTGTAGGGTGTTAAATTTTACTCTTGTTAATCTAGTTCATCAGTTTCCTAACCGAGTGGGATATAGTTTGTATCAACTTTCTCTTGAGCTAACTTGAATTTTTTTCTTTATTTCTGTTTAGTATTTTTTTAAAAATAATGATTAAGTAGAAGATATAGGTATCTTTTGTCTCTATTTAACATAAAAGAAAACCAGAGTGAAGAAATTATTTGGCTGAGTAACAGTGGTCTATAAATCACTGTATGGCATTATAATTTGGAAATGCAAGTTAAGACACATCTCAAGGATGTACTTCATTCATCTTTGAATATAGAAAAAGAACTAAACGATTGCAGTATTACTTGTCCATTTCTTTGTAAGCTGGGTGATTGTCAGTTGATCTACTTAATGCTTCTTTTGGTGTCAGAAAAAGTCCAAATTTGATACCTCAAAGTTTTGCACAGATGCTATATCCTTGTGTCAAAGAAACTAACACAAAAAGGTCCATTGTTAATTAGATAATTTACTTTTCCTGAGTTTCCCCATCCTTGCTCCCTACCTCCCCCAACTCACATTCTCTGTCATTCCCTCCCTGTTCCCAAAAGACACTTTTCCCTGGACATTCTAGCCTGGTGATTTGGTCCCATTACACTAAATGTTAACATTGTGAAAAAATAACATTCCAGGAGATATTAGTAATTATCCTAATTACTAATTAGGGCAGGCTATTAGTAATTATCCACGCAGAAAACAGATGGCTCACTCACCAAGGGCCAGAGATGGTTTAATACATAATGATTCACCAAGGTATGGGCCCTTAAACCTTGGCAGATAATTGGCAACAGAAATGGTGAAACACCAAATCCAGCTACAGTGGAATCACCTGGATTCCCCTTTGTTCTGAAGGAGAGGAGGAAAAAGCTCATACAGCACCCAGTGAGACCCAGGCTGAGGGTCCAAGAACTGTGGTCTTAGATAGACAACCTGAGCCCTGTAATAATGAGACCAGGAGAGTAGTACCTAACTCCTTCCCATTCCTGGTGATTTCTATTTCCTCAAATCTAACTGGAAGCTAGAGGACCAATGGGCCCTGTTTAGGCAAAAATTTCTTATGCTGGGGATAGAGCTGGATGGAGAAGGGTAGGGAATGGATCTGAAGGGGCAAACAGTACTGTGTAATAGTTAAGACTCAGGGTCTAGGACCATGTCTCTTATCCCAGGCATGCAGTCTTAGACAGTTTGTGTCTCTCTGTTTCCTTTTCTGTAAAATGGGGAGAATGGTAATCCCTAACTAATGGGGTTGTTGGTTTTAGAACATACCAATGCCCATGTCAATATTAATTGCTATTCTTTTTATTTAGAAATACATACTTGTTAAAATATCCCAGCAACCACCTGGGAATTTTTTTCTAGAACAAAGAAATATATATTTAGAGTTCATCACTGATGAGCTCATCAAAGACAACACACTGTAAAAGGAAACTCTGGGCCTTTAGAATCAGGGAGACTTGAATTCAAATGACATTTCTGCCTAGAGCTGGTTGGACAACTTTATAAAACAACTTTGTGTAACTTCTGTGAGACTCTTTGTGTGAACGCAGGCACGTTAATTACCTCTCAGGACAATTGTGAGAATGAAAGAAAATAAGTAATGCATATAATAAGCTGAACAGAGTTCCACAAGAGTGGAAAACATCCAGTCTAGAGATCCTTAAAGGCAGGAATTTCTTCTTTGTCGGAGGGAGCAGCTGTGGTTTCGCTTTGATCCTAGGGCCTGGGCATGCCTTTATTCTATGGAGGGCGCTGAAGGAGAGTGGTGTTGGGGTACTTTGGTGAGCTCCACCTTTACAAATATATGCCTGAGGGAGAGTGGATTTAGAACTACTAAAGAATTTAATAAGATTCTTGAACTTTTACAATTTCCCCATATTTGTTATTTTCACATCACAGTTAGTAATAGAACAGTCGAAAGGTAAATAATGCAACTGCTCATTTAGGGTATAATAATAACATCAACAAGGATATAATGATGATGATGTAGGTAATCCTTACAGAGTGCTGATAATGTTCCAGGCACATCATACTACAAGTGTATCATACTCTATACTACACTGACTGTATCCTTTAACCTCACAGCAACCTTTTGAGGTGGGTAGGCTGGGAATCTCTGGACAGAATAAATCCCATTCTCTTGGAGTCAGCATGTGCAATAGCCCCTGCTGAAAGGAGGGGAAAGCAGGCAGAGTTTCTGGGTGTTCCTGCGTGGAAAACAAGGGAGGTGGTTTGGTGTGAGGAGAGTCTTGGAGCTGAGCAATAGGCAGGTCCGTGGAGTTCTTCTCACCAACAAAAGAACAAATGCTCCTCTTTTCTGTTTGTAATGGGAAATGAGACTTGAAGATAAACAAACAAACAAAAACTTGGTTTTTCCCAGTGAACACCTTCTAATGGGAAGGGGAGAATTGAACTCGGTATTTCAGAAGTGATGGAAAATGTTCATCTTTCGTCCTATAGTTTTGTGTTTTGGCTCTGGGAACTGTTTGGAGCACCCGTTATTAAAACCCAGAACAGTGAAGTGCCAATCTTGCAACGCATCTGTGAAAAATCCAGCAGCCTGGCAACACGAAGCCTCATAGATTAGGGGTTACTGCATATATTTCTCTTGCCAGTTTTTCACTCATTTTTCCTAGGTTCAGTACTGATATTAAAGAAGCTGTAAACTTTGCTGAGGTATGAATTTAGCACAGCCCCTTCCCCTTATGACGAGCATTCAGACCAAGAGCTTTTTGCATATGGGCTTAAGGATGACGTGCAGTGTTCTGAACGATGATGCCTCTAAAACCAGGTGTCATCCATTTTGTTTTCCTCTATTCTGGGTTTCCCTCTAGACGTTATTTCAAAAACATAACCTTCCTGTTGACCTTGAAAATAAGTAGAAATGGGTGTTTTCCTCTGAAATTTGAAAATCTACTAGGGACAGCTATAACATTCTAGCAAGCTACAGGAAATATGTGAAAACAATGTGTAAATGTTTCCACTTATCCCTTCTTTGAATTCACCAAAATTAAGTGTTGAAATGGAGTGGAGAGTTCAGAGCTCATACTTTGAAATAAATGGATGTCTCCCAACCCATACCAAAAAAGGAATGGGTATCTGAACTTTCATTCCAATGGAATGCTTTCTTTCTCTACTGTGCACTGAGATTGACATGGCATCCCTGTTGAGTATGTGTTAGGAATGCTAAGGACCCAGGCACATAGTTACCTTTTCACTTCCAGGCACCTGGGAGTGCTTTATAGGTCACTAATATGGTTAAAGAAGCCATGTGTTTCACATTGCCGTTTTTTTAGGTCAAAGAAAAAGTCCTTAATATATGGCTCAAAAAATTGTCTTTTGCCTGTAGGCTTCTGAGCACTTTTTCATAATGTCACGTCAAGAGTACATAGTACATAATATTCCTCACAAATGGTAGGGCTGGGGCAGAGGGGACATGATTATTCTCAACAGAATCCCATTTAGAGAAATGTACTAAAATTCAAGCAGAAATGTCCTGCAGTGTGAAACAGCAGGGGATGGGACCTGAGGGGGATGGAAAGTGGGGCATATGTAGTGAAAAGGATAAGCCCTGCAAAATGATAATGTTCATCTTTCATTCCATGGTTTTGTGTGTTGCCTCTGGGAACTGTTTGGAGCCCCAGTTACCAACTGCAGAAATACATTATATAACGTGCAGTGGGATCATATCTACACAACAGAACTCACTGCTTATGCAATTCAAGTTTCAGTATGAAAGTGTCATCCCACAATCCTTCCAAAGACAATCATATCTGACCCCTGTTTTAAAATTTAGAAAAGAGAAAGGATACTACTTACTAAAGATTCTTTCTAGAGAAGAGATCTTCATCTAGGGAGAAAGAAACTTAAATAAATGCCCAAAAGAATATTTCTTAAAAAAATAAAGAAATATTATCTAAGGGTAAACACTAGTCAGTAATGTGCATGGTTTCTTTCTTTCTTTCTTTCTTTTTTTTTTTTAATAACCTGTGTGTTTTCAACATAACCAAAACAAAAAGAAGAAGAAATAAACCTGTTTATTTAGCAGATTCTATTCTGATTAGAAGATAAAATAAAACATCTAGTTTGATGATGAGATGTCAGGGTTCACTGAATCGATTGCTTGTATAGCTGATTTGGGGCTCGTGGGAGTCTTAATGATCAGAAAGTTAATTATGTCAGCCTTAAAGTCTTAGACAAATGTATTCAGTTTATTAAAAATTTGACCTGTGACTTGAAAGAGATTAGCTATTCTCCCCATTTGGTCTTTAGTTTCACTGGAGTTGAGGTAGAAGGGAAAGGTTTGACTTGAGAGAAACATGTCTTAAATATTTGATATTTAAAATGGAAACAACTCATTAACCCCTGAAATCACTGACCGTAATCTCCTCCACAGTTAACTCACAGGTGACTGCAAAGGAACACAAGGGACCAAGGGAAAAACCAGCAGTGTTGAAACAAATCAAATTCTATTAATCTACTTTCCTACAGCCTGAGAAATTTGGATGTTTCCGTTTATATTTTACATATTTAATTTTAAAAGTTTTCTTTGCAGTCTTTTTGTTTATATAAAGCACTTGTCTATGATCAAATAATAAGTATCTAGATATGTATATACACACATACATATATATTATAGTATATCTGATCTTATAGGAAAAGATGAAAAATAAGAGAACTATTACATTTAATAAAGTTACATTCCTGCTGTCTCAAAAATATTGCATTTGCATTTTGTGATTTCAAATAATCATGAAGCAATTATATCTCAGTCATTTTCTCTAGGAGTTACAGACCATACTTGTATACAGCAAGAATTTTTTGTGTGTAAAAATCAAGTGAGAACATGTGTCCGAAGTATTTTGAAAAAGACCTAACTTCACATTTGGAGAAGAAGAATTTTGGTTCTTAGTCTCTTTCTTACCAAAAGGCTCCTGAACATCTAGGCCAATGGATCTAATCCACCCACAAATTTGTCCAGCCAGGATTTCAAAGGACAGTCTTTTTTTCTCTCACAGAGAGGAGAAAAGGAAGTGCCTACTGCACTTACATTTGTGTAGCTGAAGGGAAAACACACCAATATTTTTTCTTCAATAATAATAATTTAACTCATTTAACTGTCTTTAACTTCTAGACAAAGACGATCTTACATAATTTTCTAATTTTCTTAATTACCAACCTGTAACATAGTTTCTATTCATTTTAAAGAAAAGTTATGACTTTTGTACTAAACACAATATGTAAATAAAGTTTTAGTTAGTATCCTGGCAGTAATATATACATATATATATCAACTAAAAGTAAGTTAAAGTGTTTAGAAAAAAATATTATCTTTAAAATGCAGTTTAAAGGATTTCATATATAAAGAATGATTAAAAAAAAACCTCTGTCTTTTTTTTTTTGCAGTTTTTGGCTAGGGCTGGGTTTGAACCCCCCACCTCCGGCCTATGGGACTAGTGCCCTACTCCTTTGAGCCACAGGCCTCTTTTAAAAAATATTTCTGTATGATAGGAACCAACAAATTTGAAAATGGTAGTTCAATGAAGATATTATGGACCAAGTGCCATGTTAATACCAGACATATAACTTATCATTGTTTGCACTTGGTTTGACATAAATAAAAAAGAGCATCTAGTTTTTGCTTTTTATTCTGCCGTAGCAAAGAGGAGATGAAAGAGTTAAGAGTCAATGTCAGGGAAGCTTTATTTGAGAAATTTCCATCTGACCTAGGATAAATAAATGGAAACAGAGTCCATGCTTCATATATTTTCCAGGTTTCCTTATGCATTCCTGGAGTGAATTGACTGTAATAGGGTTATAAAAGTGAAATCTTTTGAGAGATGGCATGAGCTACTTTTGAGGGCTCCCTTGTAACATTTTGGTCATGATTTGGCTTTGTGACAAAAATTACAAATGGCTTTCTCTTTCTTGCTAAAGGCCCCCGAAGAAAAATGTACTTTAAAGTCATATACCATATAATTTAAATCGCTTCGTGTGAGTGATAGAATACAGGGAAAGAGGAAAAATAAGAACCTTTCAAAATTCTTATAATTTTAGATAGATACAGCTAATTTATTTACTTTGAAATATGATCATTGGGTAATTTTACCAACTTCATTTTTATGATGAACTTAGAAAAAGGACACACAGTAGGGTTAAATGATTTAAAATCAATGTCTTCTGTGAAAAGGAAGAAAGTCTTCCTAAATTAAGGATACATTTCTGAAAATTTGCCCCTTATTAATAATATTTATTAAATTAACAAATTCATGCAGTACTGTGATAATGAAGTAAATTTAAACTATTTAATAAAACACAAGTTCTTATTAATTCAAGCAATGTCTTAAAATTATATATCTGGTAAAATTGCAGTTTTAAAAAATACATTCGTTTACATACATATGTGCATATTTCTAAAAAAATGGAAAGGTCAAACATGTTCATAATGGCAATCACTGGACATTATTTAGTATGTTATAGATAATTTTAATACTTCAAGTTTCTTTAATGTTAACAATATGAGTAAGTATTATTTTAAAGATAAAGAAAAATAGTAAAAGCATTTCCAATAAAAACAGAAAATTTCAAACTCTCTCCACATACTAAGGGAACAGGTTTTATAAGCAAAGGTCTATGCTATGAAGTATGGGCATGCTAAGAAAAATCATATGTAAATATGGTTCCCCAAGATGCCAAAAATTTTTTTTATTTCAAATTAATATGAGGGTACAAGTGATTAGGTTACACTGTTTGCATTTGTTAGGTAAAGTCCCTGTTGTCGTTGTGTCCCCCACCCAGGAAGTGTGCCATGCACCCTTACGTTGCATCTATTAGTTGTGAGAAGACCAACCCCTCTTCCCTCCTCCACTTTTCCTTCTTCCCCTCAACTTGAATTGAATTGCGTTTTTCCCTTGTGTGGGTATGTACTAGATCATCAGCTGGCTTCATTGAGTACATTGGATATTTGCTTTTCCGTTCATGTAATACTTTACTAAGAATGTTTCAGCTCCATCAGGTTAATACAAAAGATGTAAAGTCTTTCACCTTTTTTAAAGGCTGAATAGTATTCTATGGGCACTTAGGTTGTTTCTACCTCTTGGTAATTATAAATTGAGCTGTGATAAACAATCTAATACAAATATCCTTAGGACAAAATGATTTTTTTTCTTCTGGGTAGATGCCTGGTAATGGAATTACAGGATCAAATGGAAGGTTATTTGGAATTCTTTGGGGATTCTCCATACTTCTTTCCAAACAGGCTCTATTAGTTTGCGGTCCCACCAACAGTGCAAGATGCCAAATTTTGGGATCTAAGAAGAGAGAAATCACATTTCCTCTAAAAGCAAATTCGTGAACCAAATTCCATCTCCTGCTTTGATTCTCCTTTAGGCATAAACCTCTTCTTCACCAGACTTCTTGAGTACTAATTACTTCTTTTGTCCTTTCATATCTATGATCACACCTTTGACTCTCTCTACCCATCTAGAATGGTTCCCTTCATGTATCCCAATAAATATTGCTTCAATCCTCCTTCCCATTTAAAAATGTGACACCGTTGACCATTTCACTTTCTTAAAACCCTCTTGCCCAGTGTCATTAACATGATGTTCTCCCTGACTAGATCTCTACTTCTCCTCTGTGTCCTTCATTGATATTTGTTCCTTCTCTTATCTTAAATGTTTCTGTTTCCCAACCTTAGCTAGCCTTTGTACTTACTGTTTCTCTTGATATTATAATTCGGGCATTTTTTTTTTCCTGGATGTAATTCCCTTCCTCAATTCATTTAGGTCTCTGCTTAGAAGTCTCTTTCTCCTGATGGCATTGTGTAAAATAACACCCCTTGTTTTCTATTCTATTTCCTATTGTCCTACTTCATTTTTATAGCATTTGTGCTCTGCCCAATATTATATTACATATCTCTTGCTTCATGCCTCAAATGTATTTGAAAATTGGCATGTGCTCAATTAAAAGTTATGAAATGCATATTCAAATGAATGACTCTCACTGTGTTTCCTTTTACTCTGTGAAGATATGGCCAAATCTCTAGCACTGACTGCCTCCCTGGCTCTCATCTTGTATATTTGGTCATCTTGACAGTGCTGGTGACACCTTTAAGTTGCAGCATGTTCTTTCATAGGGCTCCACTTTGCTCTTGATGTTACTACCTTTTTTTGTAGTAAGCCAGGTTCAAATGAACTATTATCCTGGGTATCTTTTTTCTTACTGTCCACATTCAGTTAGTTGGTAAAATGTTTTTCTTTCTTTCTTTTTTTTTTTCCCTTGGCCAAGGCTGGGTTTGAACCCGGCACCTCTGGCATATGGGTCCAGCGCCTCCCGGTAAAATGTTTTTCATTCAATTTTCACAATAACATTCCCAGTCAACCCATCTTTTCTTCACGTAGTGTTTCCTCACTGTATGGCTTTTTGACTTGTCTCCCCACAGTTCTCTCATTTATTTATAGTATATCTTCATTCTTTCCTTTGTTCACTCATTTATCCATTTTTTAACAAAATTGCTGAGGCCTACCTACTATATGTTAGTGTTCAAGGTTTCGAGATTGAGCAAAAATAGATGTAGTGCATGTTCTCATGGAGGATCTGAAGGTTGTGGTGAGATGGGGAGATGTCTGGAGCAGCCCCAGTAAATGGCAAGTTCTGAGGGTGGTCTGGGGAATGTGGGGATGAATGGAGTAATGAGGGTCCCAGGAGGTGTGGAGGTCACTGAGAGATATGTCATCTGTTTAAATGTGGAAATCACTGTAATACAAGAAGACTTGGTATGAAGAGAAGGATGATGAGTCAGGTAACAAAGTCTTCAATAAACCAAGAACGGTGGCCATGCAGTAATGAAGATGGTGGTACAAGCCTCAAAGGAGCACAGCTTTATTTGGGGTGGGACAAGCAGCAGTGAGAAAGGAGAAGGTTTCCCTGGATTCAATCTCTAAGATATGTGGAGTTCAGGGTAATGAACAACATTCATTAAAGAGGGTTGCTAGAGAAGAGACCAAGCATATTACTCTTGAGGTTAAGAACCATCTTGCCTTTCTAGACAAGATGAGAATAAAGGAGTCAATAATTGAGTGAGGTTTTTAGAAGTCACAGTGAAGAACCTTGATCCAGAAGGATCAGTACAACTTAGGTTAATGGAGATAAAGCATAGAATAGAATGGGAATGAAAGTATGGAAAAGAGATTGATGATTGCAGATACTTCTATCCTAGAGATTGACTAAGTTATAGAAGATGTGAGCCATGGTATGTCCTGGTATAACTAACTTCTTAGTTTCTCCAATATGTCATGCTTGTTCCTCCAAGACTTTGGCTGATCTCTTCATTATTCTTGGAAAACTTTCTAGCTACAGCAATAGGCAACTATCAATAATTCACCCAGTTGGCTCGGTGCCTGTGGCTCAATCGGCTAAGGTGCCAGCCACGTACACCTAAGGTGGCGGGTTCGAATTCCCAGCCCGGGTCCCGCCAAACAACAATGATGGCTGCAACCAAAAAATGGCCAGGCGTTGTGGCAGGCGCCTGTTGTCCCAGCTACTTGGGAGGCAGAGGCAGGAGACTCGCTTGAGCCCAGGAGTTGGAGGTTGCTATGAGCTGTGATGCCATGGCACTCTACCCAGGGGGATAGCTTGAGGCTCCATCTCAAAA
>CAUYQV010120311.1:0-22670 GCA_963574575.1 Galagoides demidoff
TTTTTGTGCCAGTACCATGCTGTTTTGATCACTATCGATTTATAGTATAGTCTGAGGTCTGGTAGCATGATTCCTCCTGCTTTGTTTTTATTCCTGAGTAATGTCTTGGCTATTTGAGGTTTTTTCTGATTCCATATAAAATGAAGTATTATTTTTTCATGATCTTTAAAATATGACAGTGGAACTTTAATAGGGATTGCATTAAAATTATATATTGCTTTGGGTAGTATTGACATTTTAACAATGTTGATTCCTCCCAGCCATGAATATGGTATATTTTTCCATTTGTTAACATTTTCAGCTATTTCTTTTCTTAGAGTTTCATAGTTCTCTTTATAGAGATCTTTCACACCCTTTGTTAGGTAAACTCCCAAATATTTCATCTTCTTTGGCAGTACTGTGAATGGAATAGAGTCTTTGACTGTTTTTTCAGGTTGGCTGCTGTTGTTATATATAAAGGCTACAGATTTATGAGTGTTGATTTTGTAACCTGAGAAACTGCTGTATTCCTTGATCATTTCTAGGAGTTTTGTAGTCGAATCCCTGGTGTTTTCCAGATATACATACATATCATCTGCGAAAAATGAAAGTTTAATCTCTTCCAACCCTATATGGATGCCCTTAATTGCCTTTTCTTCAGTATGTCAGCTTCTATAAATTATATTGTAGCCATGAATCTCATAAATATGAAGGGGGGAGTGATTATTTGCTAGCATCTATGGAAAATACAAAGGTCTTTATTTTGGATCTCCAGTGCTGCCCCTTGCACAGAATTTCATTTTACCTGGATGTGTTTAACTAACAACCACCAGCGGAATCACTTGGCACAAAGCCCTGGCTCCTCAGGGCACATGAACTTTCTCAGGCTCTGTGGAAAAATCTGCCCATCAGGAGCTAAAAATGTCCCACTGGTCCAATTTTAGAACTTTCCCTCTGAGTGAGTCTTTTAGAAGTAAGAGAAACCCAGAGAGGAAAGGAGGCTTCGGGGAGGAATGGAAAAAACAGCCATGACCAGAAGTGGAGAGGGGTGCTCCGTCTGGCCCAGGTCAAGTCACTTGTCCAGCCTCAGTTTTTCTCTTCTGTAAAATAAGAATTGATATGATTCCAATGTCTTTATGGCTGGACCCTCTGGACTTTAATATATTAATATGCTTTTAGTTTTCAAAGAGGAGAGTTTGTGGAGTTTCCCAAATTTATCTCACAGCAAAGTAAGTGCCTTGTTTTCTGAGCTTGACAGAGGATGGATGTTCCAAGGCCCCTGCCAGGAAACGCTGGACAGGAGCGGGTTTTAAAGACTAAGTGTTCTGGGTTCGTTCTGCAGGTGTGGCTTGGTGTGTTCCCCTTTGTGTGTTCAGAAACACACATCCTGTACCATAACATGCTCCATCACCCCAGGGAAGGCAAGCAGAACAGGAGGGAAAGGAAAACTTTTTATCCATCATTTTAACAAACATTGAGTGCCCGCTGTATCCAGGTAATATGCTCTGTCTTGGGAATGGATTACAGAAAGTAAGAGAAGCAATTTGAGGTCTGCAGGAGTAGTTGTTTGCCATCTGCAATTTCCAGGGAATCCCCAAACTCTGGATCCATTGTTTGAAGGGTTTGTGCTGGGTTGAGTAGGAGGTAGTGATGATACCGGGATTTCACTCTTCAGTAGGTCTTTGGTCTCGGGGATTCGAAGAATGAACCCATGGACATGGGTGGGATAGACCAGTGGCAGGATAGGATTTTTATTAGAAGTTAGGAAGGAATACAGAAGAAGTAAAAGGCGCCAGAGCTTCTGGAAGGGGGAAAGAACTACTGGGGAGTCTCTACGTGGGCTCTTTTACTTAGAGGTATTAGGTCTTGAGAATTACACTTGGTTGGGACTTGGCAAATAGAAACACGTTTTCATCATTAATGAGTGTTATTGACAAAGGAATGAATGCAGTCGATCCGGCTCAGGGCAAAAGGTCAGGGTGTTCCCTTCATGAACTTGCCCAAGCTTAGGAAAACTGGGGACCCCTGTTCAGCCTCGAATGGGGGGTGGAATCCTGTATCAGTGATGTGGCAATAATTTAACACTGGCACAGAAAGAGTAATCAAAATCACTAAATATCAGCCGGGGAAACCATTCACGTATCAGGGAAAACTGGAAACGTTTTTTCTATGGTATTAACAGCTAGATGTTGTAATTTATGACCAGCTTAAGAACTTTAAATTATTTAGGGGCAGTGCCTGTGGCTCGAAGGAGTAGGGCGCCGGCCCATATTCCAGAGGTGATGGGTTCAAACCCAGCCCTGACCAAAAAAATGATATCACCAGAAAAACTTTAAAAATTTTTTAATGCACATGTATAGTTTTGTAATCAGAGAAAAGTTAAACAGTCATCTTTTATTAATAGTATGTTTATTAAACACCTCAATTAAACACCTCCCACCAGTCAAACTCTCCTTTTTTTCTAGAACAGTGGTTCTCAACCTTCCTAATGTCATGGCCCTTTAATACAGTTCCTATTCTAGAACCACTGTTCTAAAACATTGATCTAAGTGACAAATCCATTTCAGCTGAAAGAAGTTTCCAGAGAAAATGGAGTTAGGAGATAGGCAAACAATTAGATATTTAATATTGTTATATAGTGAAAAAAGAACCACAGGTTATCCATCAGAGTGCTCACATATGGCCAAGACCCAGGGCAGGCTGCCACCGTGGGAACTTACTAAGAGCTTTCCCCCCACACTGTGCATGTCCCCTACCACAACAAATGAGCTTATAAAGACATACATCTGAGTTTGTGAGGTAGACAGCGTGTAATGACTCTTTTCAGCGTCAGCTCTTTCTGTGAAGACTTACTTCAGTCGAGGGCTGAAGCCAATCTGGTGGGCAGGTTGCCTCATGGCCCATCCGGGAGCCACACTGCTCACTGCCCGTGGTTTTTGTTTCCTTTTCTGGACTTTTCCATCATGTGGCCGAACAAGGTTTTTCTTTTTTTCTTTTTTCTTTTTGTTCCAGTCAAAAATGTTGTTTTTTGGACTGTTTCTTCCAAATGGAGAGGAAGACACCAGGAAAGGAAACATGTGCTTCCTACTGACTGTCACTGAGAGAGCCACGTCATGACGAGGCCCCGGGACCAGAGCCTGTGCTCCCCAGCACACCTACACAGAGGCCATGGGGCCCTCACACTCGCCACTGCCCACAGTCATCAGCCTCATGGAACCCCACATCTGTCCTCATCTTCCTTCTTCCTAACCACCCCAACTCTTCCTCCTGGGCACTGTCACCCCCTTCCATGACAAGCACATCCCTCCCCACCCTGGAACGAAGGCCTCCAAGTCTTCCACAGCCTGGCCCGGACACTCCCAGTCCTCTTGCGGGGAGTCCTCACCAATGTGGGCAGCACAGCCCTGCAGGCCAGGAGGAAGACCTCATCTGTCCTCAGGCCCCTGTGTCTATGCTCCCAGGGACTGTCCTTGTGGTACAGTGGCTGAGCCCTGCTTTGGCCCACAGTCCTCCTCACCCATTCTGCAGGGTCTGAATAAATGGCCCAAGAATCACACCAGCCTCAGTTCCTCCCACGGCCCTCTCTTGCAACCTCCCCTTCAGCCAGCCACCCATTGCCAAAGCCATACCATACACCTGGCAGCTGTCTGGAATCTCACCCCAGGAGACTGGGACTCAGGCACACCCTTTTCTGCAGTTATCTGCCCTTCGACCTCCCCGGCTCTCTCTCCCTCTGCACCTGTCTTCATCACAGCCGTGACCTTCCCCTCTGTCGGCTGTGCTCTAGTGGACGCCCTCTACTCACTCTCACTGGCCCTGGCAGCCAGCACTGCTGTCGCCATGGTTGTAGTCTCAGCCCGCTAGCACTACAGGAAAAGTCACACAGTCCCTCATAACTCTCTTCCCTGACCTCAGCAGGCTCCTCACGGCCTTAGGTGGCAGCCCATCCTCCATGCCTCGGCCAGGCACGGAAGCCTCAAGCTGAAGGGATGCCCTAGCTCTCCTTTCTCCTGCTCTGATTCTAGCAAACTTCTTTTTCTCAGAGAAACCAGCAGTCCCTGGGCAGAACACATCCACCTTATTGCACCCTCCTCTAGCCACTGATCTGTGTTCCCCATGCTCACCACGGTGGAAGGGACATCTCAGCACCTCCTGCGCCTGTCCCCTGGGTCACTCACTGGCATGCCCACTTCTTCAGGCCCTCACTGCATCTATTCCTCGCTCTCGTGCGTCTCTGGCCACTCTCTCAACTTGGCTCTTCTGTAAGTGTCCGAGGTGCTCTAGCCTCTCCCACCTGAAACAAACTCTCCTTTAAGTGCACGTGCTCTTCTGGTTGTGACCCATTTCTGCCCTTGTCCCATTCTCCATGTTACAGACACGGTGAGTTCCGAGTACCGGGGAAGAGCACAGTGGACACAGCCGATGGGCACTTGGATGTGTGCGCTAGCAGCCTGGAGGGCTGCCGGCACTAACCGCTCACAGTAAGGCCTGGAACTTAGAGGAATCGGCAAACAAACGATGACCTTTGAAGCTGTAAGAGTGGAGGTGACTGCTCAGAGATGGGGCTTAGAGAAAGACAAGAGGTCCAAGGTAGAGGAGGCCATCAGACGCCACAACTTCTGTGAAGCTTGGGAGCCACCCAAGCCAGAAGTACTTTCTTAAATCCTTACAAATGACATTAATTGGCATATAGGGAGCAGTAACTATGTGGCAGTCATCGTGCTTCATAATCCTCACGACTACAAGAGGCAGACATTGTTGATGACTCCACTTCACAGAGGAGGAACGAGTGGCTCATAGAGGCTGTGTAACTTTGAAGACGTGCAGCTAAGCAAATGGTGAAACCCACGTCATGGTGTCCTAAAATCTGCTTTGGTTACATTTCTATAATATAACTTCTCTCCAGGGAGTAAGAGATGAGATGAGAGGGAAGGAAAGTTTTTATTTAATTTCTGTGATAAGAATTGTGTGTATCTACAGATATATAGACAGAGTTAAAGATTAAAATCTTTTATAATATAATTGCTTATTAGGGCTATTTGTCTAAGAACGTCATCAATACAAAAACTACAAAGGGTCGTGCAATTATTTTTTAAATTATTTACAAATCTATTCAGCAACCATTTTTTTTTTTTGAGACAGAGTCTCACTATGTTGCCCTTGGTAGAGTGCTGTGGCATCACAGCTCACAGCAACCTCAAGCTCTTGGGCTTAAGTAATTCTCTTGCCTCAGCTTCCCAAGTAGCTGGAACTATAGGTGCCTGACACAATGCCTGGCTATTTTTTTTTTCTTATTTTTTGGTTGGAATTATCATTATTGTTTGGCAGGTCTGGGCTCAGCCCAAGCTGAGCTATAGGTGCCGAGCCTATTCAGCAACCATTTATTGAATGTTTTTCTTACATCAGGAATGATGCTGAATAGCATGAATGCAAAGATGGGCAAGAGACAGCCTTGACTTTCCAGGGCTCCTTGACTTGCTAGGAATGTAGCTGTGAAAATGCTACCACAATAGGGCAAGCCCCATGGGAGAATTTGCTAGGAGACGGCCCGGGGCTCCAAAGCCAGGTAGATAAAGCACTGGCTGTTCATCCAGCACTGGTTGTTTTCATCCCAACAAAAGGGGGATACTAAGAGTCTCAATGGGCTGTTGCAAGGATCATGGGGGGTGGTGCATACAGACCCCCAGGGCCGTCCATGAATGGTAGTGGCTGCTTTATGAGGAGCGTAAAAAATTATTATTTGTATTAGTCACCAAATTTTTCCCGAGAAGGCAGAGAAGTCTTTTTGGAAGAGGTGATGTTTAAGCCGAGGCTTAAAAATGAGGAGGAATTTCACCAAGCAGAATAGGAGACGAGGCCATCTTAGGCAGCAAGCAGGAAATTTACAGAAGTGCAAAAATGGGAAAGAATATCCCATGTAGGGTCCTCACGTAATCCAACTTGCTCCCAGCACAGGAAATTCAGAGATGTGGAAGGAATGGCCCAACAATGAAGAAAATCGCAAAAGAATTTGGACGATTAGACTTCAAAGTGGTGGACTCCCAAGTGTCCACAAGGATTCACTCATTTGCTAAAGATAAAATTAGAACTTCTGTGAGTGTTTAAAATCTTTTATCCTTTAAAATGTTTATATTTTTCACATTTTAAGATAAACATGCTTTTTTTTTTTTACAGCATGAATAGTACCTTTATGGAATTTAAAAACAAGTGTACATATATTGGGAATGAATTCTAAAAAATTTTATGTAGATAGAGGTGCATGAGCAAAAATGTTGTAGAAAGCCACGAGGAGTTGTAGGCAGGAAGATGACGGGCACCGTTTTGGATTTCTGATGGATCTTTCTGAGAGCAGGGAACAGCTCAGACAGACTGTCAAAAAGGAAGGCCAGCCCAGCCAGGAGGTGGTTGTAATAGGCTGGGTAGTGTTTTCAAATTCCTGGTAGATTAATCTGTGGACTTGGTGAACAAAAAGGTGGATGGAATTTTCTGAAATTTTCATGAATTCCTCAAATCATAAATTATTCTGTGTTTTCCAAAACATTCTATTTATGTATTTTTAAATAACAAGTAACCATAATAACAAAGGGTAAATTATTTTTCTGAGATGAGTTTCAGTTTTCTGATAAAAAATATAATAAATGAATAGTTTTCAAAACTGCCAACCAATACATTGGTGAGCCAGCAATAGTAGGTTGGAGAGGAGGGTGGATGTGAGCATTTTTTTGGAGATAGAGGCAAGAGCATTGGCTAAGGGATGTGATGAGCAAGAGAGAGGAATTTTCTAGAATAACTAGAAAGATAAACTATTTCTGTCCAACAGGATTGTCTATACAAGACAATGCTCAAGAAAAACACATTTTCGTGTTTGGGTTATCTGTTGCTGTGTAACTAATGGTGCATTGACTTAGTGGTTCTTATTAGGGAAATGCAAATCAACAGTAGGAATGAGACACACATCGTACCCATTAAAATAGGTATTATAAAACCAAACCAACCCCTTCCCCTGCCACCCACCCCCAAACTCAGAAAACAGTGGCAAGGAGAAATGGGACACTGCATTGCTGTGGAACTGTGAAGTGGTGCAGCCAGTATGGTGATTCCAAAAAAGCTTAAAAATAGAATTATATGATCCAGCAATTCCACTTCTGAGGATATACCCCAAAGAATTTAATGTAGGGTCTTGAACATTTGTATACCAATGTTCATGGTAGCATTATTCATAATAGCCAGAAGGTGGCAACTGCTCATCCAAGTGTCCATCAATGGATGAATGAAAGAATAAACAAAATGTTGCATATACATGTGAAGGAATATCATTCGGCCTTAAAAAGAATGCAATTCTGATCACACTACAATATGGCTGAGTCTTGAGGACATTATGCTAGGTGAAATAAGCCAGTCACAAAAGGACAAATATTTTATGATTCCACTTACATGAGATACCTAGAGACATGTCAAACTCTAGAGACAGAGTAGAAGGGTGGTTACTGGGGGCTGGAGAGAGGGCCTTGGGAGTATACAGAGCTTCAGTTTGGGATGAGGAAAAGTTCTAGGGATGGATAGTTGCTCAAAAATGCAAGTGAACTCAGCAACAGAATCATACACTTAAAAATGGTAAATTATATGTCCTATATAAGTTGCCACACTCACCGGAAAAAGAATTTGAGCAAATTGCCCTTCTTGACTGGGGCCATGATCCAACAGCAAGGCACGCGTCATTGTGCCTGTGCCAACCCTGAGACAAACAGTAATGTAGCAATGATGCTTCTGTTCCCAGCACGGAGTCCTTCTAGACTCATGGAGGGAAAGCCAAGGGCTGGGAACCCTGGGGTCTTGTCCAGGCCTGTCCTGGTCTGGTTGTGCACCCTGAGCAAGCCATGTCCTCACTCTGGCCTCAGTTTCCTCTTCTGGAGACTAAAGGGAGGGGAGTGAACGGTGTCCCACATTCCTTGGGTTTGACTTGAGCCCTTCCATGGGACAGGCCACTGTGAGGTAGTGACCGTAGGCTTCAGAGTCACCTGGTTTTGAACAGCAGACCTGCCAGTTCCTGCTGGGTGACTTTGAGGGTTGCTCATAGGGTGATGGTTGGTGTTCACTGTCTGCAGGGACCTTAGCTGAGGCTGTCATTTGGACCACCCATTCAGAGCCTCTTTTTTTGAATGGTCTAGGCTTTAGCTGAGCTTGTGAGCATCCTGAGGGACATGCATGTTTTTATGACCTGGACTCACTCATCTCCGCATGCTCTAGTGGCTGAGACTGCTTTATTGCAAAAAGATCACGCATGATACATTCTGGTGGCTACTGATCAGTACTTTTTTCCTCTTCCTCTAAGTTCCCTTATCCATGAATTGCTTAAAGAAGGCACATAATCGGGAGTTTTCCCAGATTACAAATTGCGCCAGGTATAACACTGGACTCCACTCCTATTGTGCATGTATTTCCATGTGCCTGTGTTTTATTCAAATAGCTGCCAATGATGGTAACTGGTGCATACATAAGAATGAAACACAGCAAAAGGACAGAGCAACTTAGAATTTCTGCAGTTGGAACAGGCAATAGACCTTAGACATAGCGACATCTTTCCATATGCTCAGGCCAGAGACCTGCTGTGAATATTTTCCTCAAAACCATCGCAGAGCGCTCTCTCATCCAGTGTTCATGCCTGCGATTAGTATTCTGGAATGGACATTTCTCCTCCATCTTCTATTTTTGTCTGACCATCTTTATACATCTTCAGTAGATTTCTTTCAGGAAAATAAGACCACTGTTTATTTCACTGCTAGATTAATAACATTGTCTCTATTTTTTTTAAAGACTATGGAAACATGATTTTAACCTTCTTTTTAATTTATAGTTAAAATAGTTAATTTTACCATTGATCCTAGCAACTTCCCCAGCATCCCAACATTGGTCACAAGATGCACAGATTGAGAAAATAAAATCATGCTTTTCAAAAGAAAGCAAGCCAAGTTTTTCCGCCTTCTTATAAAAAGTACATCACCCACGAGCCTGATGATATGGCAAACGCACAGCTTGAGTTGGTTCTGAGAAAATGCCTTAGAAGATTCATTCTAAAAGTGTATTTTGACCTTATTAAGTGAGACTACAAAGTCACAGTGGTACCTCAAGACATCAAAATAGTAGCTATTCGGAATATTTTCCTTTGGTGTCATTAAGAAATACTCCAGCCAGTGCCGCTCAATAGCGTTCCTTCTGGTCAGGATAAACTTGGACTTGAACTGTTATCGAAAGAACTGGCAAGACATTTTCATTTCTTAATCAAGCAAAACACTGAGGGAACAACTATAAATTAGAAGACAAAAACCCGTAAGAGATATATACTTTTTTTTTTTGAGACAAAATCTCACTTTCACCCTCAGTAGACTGCCGTGGCCTCATCATCACAGCAACCTCAAACTCCTGGGCTCAACTGATCCTCTCACCTCAGCCTCCTGAGTAGTTGGGACTACAAGTGACCACCACAATGCCCAGCTATTTTAGAGATGGGGGCCTTGCTCTTACTCAGGCTGGTCTTGAACTCCTGAGCTCAAGCAATTCACCCCCCTTGGCCTCCTAGGCTGCTGGGATTACAGGTGTGAGCCACCGCCTGGTCCCTGGAATATCTACTTTCAAGGAGAGAGGCAGAGGTAGAACCTCCTTGCTGATAGGAGAAAATTGATAACTGTAAAAGTCATATCTTATGGGGCGGTGCCTGTGGCTCAGAGGAGTAGGGTCCTGGCCCCATATGCTGGAGGTGGCAGGTTCAAACCCAGCCCTAGCCAAAAACTGCAAAAAGAAAAAAAAAAAGTCATATCTTACTATTGACAATCCTTTCAACATTTTTAATAAATTATTTTTGCACCAAGTAATAGATGTTCTTATAAAAATACAAAGCAAAACCAAAAATAAACAACCCATCTTTCCCACTTCTTCCTTCCTACAGTATAGAAATGTGTCTGTTCCCTGTGCCCCTGCCAACAGCCTGGGCAAATTTCCTTGCATTTCCCTAAGTATTAATAAGGTCAAGCTTACTAATTTGTTTGCTTTTCAGTGAATTCCTTCTTCCCATCTTTGCCCATTTCTTACTTGGGTTATTTGATTCTCACTTTTTTTTTTTTTTGGCCAGGGCTGGGTTTGAACCCACCACCTCTGGCATATGGGACTGGTGCCTTATTCCTTTGAGCCATAGGCACTGCCCTTGATTCTCACTTTTTAAAAAAATTAGATAGGGTGGCGCCTGTGGCTCAGTGGGTAGGGTGTAGGCCCCATATACTGAGGGTGGCAGGTTCAAACCTGGCCCTGGCCAAACTGCAACAAAAAATAGCCAGGCATTGTGGTGGGTGCCTGTAGTCCCAGCTACTCAAGAGGCTGAGGCAAAGAGAATCGCCTAAGCCCAGTTGGAGGTTGTTGTGAGCTGTGACACCACAACACTCTACGGAGGGCAATAAAGTGAGACTATCGCAAAAAAAAAAAAATTAGATAAATGCTCTAGATATTTAGAGGAATTTCCAAAATTCTCTAAGGCAAGAATCGTGTTTTACTGCTTTTTGTATTCCTTAGATTTAACATTATGCTTATTTTTGTGGCATTTACAAAATAAAAGACCATTTTTGGTCAAGCCTTGATTAGGGATGAGATTGCAAAGTGGCACAGGCACTCGCAAAATAGACAGAATGCAACTGGACTAAAAGTTGATGTCCTGGAAAGTATTAGCTGTGTGTAGAAATATATGGTCAGGAAATGAAGTAGATTTAGAAACGCTTTCATTAAGAAATTAGCACATCCTTTTCTTTATTGGAAATTCAAGCAGGAACAAGAAAAACAAACTGAAAGAAAGCTGCATTCAAGGACAGCCTCCCAGATTGATCTGCGCCATCAGGAAGGCTCCTGGATGAATGCACTAGAGCCCACCGGAGGGACGGGCTTTCAGTCTCAGTTGTCAAGACAACTGTTCCAACAGACTGTGTCAGCAGAATTCCTCAACAGTCCTCGCCCTCCAGCTGCTCACAAAGGTCTCTGTTAGACTGTTAATGTCTCCTTGCTCGATAGACCAAGCTTTCACATTGCTGCCTGATTCAGAGGCGAGTAATGTGACTCCACTTGAAGAATAACCCTCCACTCCTGCAGACTCACCGTCCTGCCCGGTGGAGGTGGGTCACTCATCACTTTCTGCCTCTCCTCCTGCCCCCGCTCCACCTCACTGCCTTCTGCCTTCCTCTCTGACATCTCCAGATGCCAAAAGGTTTCCTTGACCTTTCCAATCAACTCAGTCAATTTTCTATTCCAGCCCTGCCAATCATTGAAAATGAGGTCCATCCTCTCAGCAAAGCTGGAGGGAGCACAAACTGGTAGAGCCTTCTGGAGAGGTTGCTCTCTCTGGGGGTAACTTAGCAAAATGTTCAAAAGTCTTAAAATTGGGCATATCATTCGAGGTGAGAATCACTTTAAGGATATAATGCAACAAAGATAAATTATATATATACATACATATATGTACATGTAATATAGATATATATACATATATGAAAGAAAAGAGTGTAGAGAAGGGGGTGAGGTAGGGAGACAGGGAAAGGAACCTATAGATGAAAAGAAAGTTAAGAGATACATCAGTGCGATTGATTTGGCTCCTATTTGAACCAATCAACTGTAAAACATATTTGTAAGATGATCAGGTTAATGTGATCATTAACTGGATATTAGATGATAATAGAATTTTTTAGTTATAATGATATTGTACATTTAGTTTAAAAAGGAGTTATATTTTCATGACACACAAGTAAATATTAGCAAATGAAATAATGTCTTAAAATTAACTGTTGGTGTAGAGGGAGGAAGATGAGGGAACCCAGGACATAAGTTTGACTATTGAAGTGGGAAGATGGGTACATAAGGGTCCATTGTAACACTCGTGTGTTAGAAAATGTCCATAACAAAAACTCTAAATACATAGTAACAGTGAATAATATACTTACCAGCCCCTTCTAAAGCTGTTATGTAGAATATGTGTGGCATTTGGGCAGGAGGCTGCGCTTTGGCACTAGTTTTCCCCAAGGTCAGTGTTGCTCCGCCTTGTCTCTGGCTCCTGTCACTCTCCAACCTCTAGTGCAACTCATGCTTCTCATCTCTAATTCAAAATAATTTATTATAACTTCCTGATTCTGATCCATCTTGCTTCCATCATGGGCTAAAAAGGGTTTTCTCTGTTTTGGCTAAGAGCTCATTGGCCTGATAATCTGGAAAAGTATTTCCTGGCAGAGCCTTGGGACCCCCATCCTCACACCCTTCTCTACTCTCAGACAACCCTGACCGGCCGCAGGCCAGGTCCCCAGGAGCTGCCAGGGAGAAATCAGTGCCTCTTGTTCAGGAATTCTACAAATGGAGTGTTTGTTCCAGTCACTTTCTCAGTTCTGCTGTCGTGTTGGTGTTTCAGCTAATGCATGTTGATATTCTTATCCAAAGGAGAATGCCCACCTGTCAAAGGTAAGCATTAATTCTCTGAAGATAAAATATTGTGTCTTAGAATTGTTGGGTTCACTGAGGGTCTCGGTACCAGCATGGGAAGACACTGGGTACATGTCGTTCTAGCCTAAACGACCCCCAAAGTTCTCACAATAATTTGAACTGATAACTGAAGCAAGCGGTACATATTTTCCTTATAGGTGCTTTTTTTTTCTTGCTACTTGATTCTTTTAACAAATCACAGATGTGGGGATGGGAATGGGAATAAGATCCTTGTATCTCACTTTCTGGGTTTGGATAAATATGTTCTGTCACAGTAATGTCAGTCTTTAAATTGCCCACAGGACCCGTGTTTCTTGCTACATATATTGAATTCTCCATTAGTAAGTATCCTCAAATGTGGTATCTTTGAAATGCCCGCAGACTGAGCTGAATTGCTCCAGGCCCTCCAGGTGGAGCCAGACTCATGTGGATGGTGAGCGGCCTCCTGCAAAGGGCACTGGGAATTGCCACTAGGAAAGCCCAAGTCCCAAAGGCCAGTGTCGTGTCTGTGTAGTCACCATGGACTTCACGGCTGGTGGTCCGGTTCCTCCTAAGGAACTTTCTCCGCAGCAGCCTGAGTAATCTCTCAAATGACCCCAACATGTGGTTCCCTGCCTAGAATTCTCCACCCGCGCCACCAACTTCAGTTTTTCTTAGGACTCAAGTCCAACCCCTCGGTGGGGCCTACTGTGTCCTTCACACCCGGACCCACCTTCCTCGGACTGTGCGCTTCTGCGATGTGACAGAACCTTCCTCTCCCGCACCGGCTGTCCCCTCCACCTGGTCTCTCCACTGCTTTTGTCTGCTGTATAACAGGTGGGTACGTAATTGCTCAAAGGAAGGAATACAGGCTGATTTCTGCGTACCTGTTTGGAAGTGGCTCGGGAAGTTCCCCCGGCCCGTAACTGGTTAGGTGATTGGCTCGCACGACAGCCCTTCCTGCCTCACTCCCCTTGCAGCGCTCCGCTGACCTCCTCGTGCCCTCTCGGCCCCACACCTGCCCCTCTCACGTCATTCCTCCCGGGCTGCTGTCTGCAGGGGACACTTCCTAGGCTCCCTTACTAGTTAGCTTCTGAGGACGTCCTGCCAATAGGACCGAGGGATCTCAGTGAGGAAGAAGAGAATCTGGGTTTGGCGCCTGTGGCTCAAGTGGCTAAGGCGCCAGCCACATACACCTAAGGTCGGGTTCAAATCCAGCCTGGCCTGCCAAAGAACAATGACGGCTGCAACCAAAAAATAGCCGTGCATTGTGGCGGGTGCCTGTGGGCCCAGCTACTTGGGAGGCTGAGGCAGTAGATTCGATTGAGCCCAGGAGTTGGAGGTTGCTGTGAGCTGAGATGCCACGGCACTCTACCCAGGGGGACAGCTTGAGACTCTGTCGCAAAAAAAAAAAAAAAAAAAAAAGAAGAGACTCTGTCTACGACAGTTTTGGTGAACGCGGGGCTTCGAGTGGTGCAGGGGGGTGATGTCAGACTCCGCAGCACCCCCAGCAGTTCTGTCACTGCTGAAGGTGGCATCACCTCAGCATATCTAGACCCACTGCAAAGGTTCCACAGTGAAGGGCCGTGGCGCCTGTCCTGTGGACGCCAGGGCAGCCACCTTAGCTGTTTCTTGTCTTTGGGCATTGGGGTTTCTGGCTACCTTGTCTGTCTCTTTCATTCTACGCTTTGTTTTTTAGTTTTTAGAGCATCTTTGTTACAAATTCTCTGTTATTTGTGTTGTAACCCTACTGCCCAGCACAGTACATAGAACACAGTAGGCTCATAAATGTGAGGATATAGAGTTTGTGGCAAAAATATTGGGAAGCATTTTATTTGGGGGAGGGGAATAGGTTTAAATGGGTTAAGTGTATTAGAAACCATATCTACCTTAACTCGTGTTCCTACCCCACCTACCCCTCCACTCTCAGCCCGTGTGGTTGGGACAGGCCCGACTCCCCCCCAGTGGCCCGGTGCGTGCACACTAAGCAGATTGGGCCAATCCTGGCAACACAGTAGGCTTTCTGGAGCCTTGGAAGAGGGGCTCTCTTTCCTCTGAGACATGTCTCAAATGGACTGTAAATGCATTTCTAGGGAAAACCTTAGTTCAAGTCTCTTGAGGCCAACGTGTCTTCTCCATTCAGGAACTTCACTAATTGTTACTGAAAAAAAAAATGAAGTTTCCATTATTTTTGTGGCCACAAAGAAAAATCATAATCATAAAATCTTATCTGTGGATACTTCCACGGACCAGGCTGCTGAAGTTATTAAAGTCATTTTTCTATATCAAGTGAACATAAGAAATTGTAGGCACTTTGGGAAGAAGACTACAATCTGATGTTTCCAGTGATCTTCAAGGAGTGTCCCAATGGTACTAAGGGTACCGCCTTGCTTACAGGGTCATCTGAAGGTTATGTGGGAAGGAACTAAAGGTATTTCAGACAGGACTGAGTTTGCTGTATAGGGGTAAGGAAGAAAGCAAGCTAAAAATCAAGCGGCAATCTAGTTCCTTTGTGGGTCTTCCCTCCTGTGCATCAAACAAAATCATGTTGTTTGGGAAACTGCCAATTTCACAGCCCTCTTTGGATGATCGTGTGGCTGAATCATTCTTCCACTGTCTGGCTCTGGTTCTGAATTCCTTTAGCGCATGAGAGGACTTGAAAGGGCCAGCCCTTAGCAAGGTTGTGTCAGCTCCCTTTGGGAGCATTTAAATCAAGAAATATATATTAAGAACCGTGTGCGCAGGTTTGTCAGGAGTTGAAAGCACGGAGCACTATTTGGCTTTCATTCTCCATTTTATTCCTGGGTCAGGATGACGTACAGTGTGAAAATATAGGACCTGGAGGGGTAGACGGTCACACAGACCTGTGTGCAACTCCTGACTCTGCGGCTTTCCAACTTGGACAAGTCATGTTAGCTATTTGGGTCTTAGTTGCTATCTTTGCAAAACAGGGATAATAGGACTAATCTTGTGGGATTATCATAATGATTACATGAGACAAGATAGATGTGAAGGAGCACACTAACTGTGCAGTCAGGATACAGCCTGGACGAGAGGGTCATCTACACGCAGATACAAGGTACCCAGCTACCTCTGGTGACAGCGCCTTTCAGTGTTGCTCTTATCCATACAGAGCGATCGATGAAATATTTATTAAGCCATGAAGATGTGGCAAACCCTTTGAATAGGTCCAGAGGGAATGAGTGCCATATTTTGGTCGTGTGTGTATATAGATACACATAATTACAGCCTCCTGGAGTAGACAGATACTTTGATAACTATGACATGCTATGCTAGAGAAATGTACAAGATGTTAGGTGAGCACAGAAAGGGAAGAGGCAAATTCTGACTTATCATGAGCCTGGAAAATCTAGAGGTTCTTCAAAATGGCAACTTTAAGGACAATGAGCCCCTTAGTGTAACTGCTGTATTATCAAAGAGTCACAGCTCACAAGATGCTATTTTCTTCATGGTACACATGAAACTCCATGACCTCCTGATTTCAAGACCAATATTATTTTTATGCTCCCTTTTCTTTCTCCTCCACCTTCCACTTTTTAAACATCCTTGTAGCCAGAAGGAATCATGCCAGATTCTTTAGACTATCTCAAAACCAGCAGGGTGACAGTGCTGTACTTGGTGATTGAACAGGGAGGAAGGGGAGACTGAGTGGACACGGGCTCAGGAGAAGACTTTTAACATATACTTCCCTCTTCAGTCTTCAGCTACAAGATTTGGGTCTGAGTAGCCTGGGGCTAATGCAGAGTTAACTTCATCACTATCCTACTAGCCAGCCACCAGTCCATTTGATGTTGCTAGAACAGAATAGCCAAGGCTGGGTACTTTACAAAGAGAAAGTGTTTATTAGGCTCCCAATTCATATGGCTGGAAGGTTCAAGACTGGGCAGCTGAATTGCTGAGGGCCTCAGGTTGTTTCAACCCATAGTGAAAGCAGAAGGGGCCTGGGTGGCATGTGATGGGACAGGAAGCAAGAGAGAGAGAGACCAAGGAAGCCAGATTCTTTTTTAACAATCTGCTCTTGGGGGATCAGTCCATTCCCTAAGAGTGAGAATTTACCCAAGCAGAAGGGGCATTACTTTATTTACAAGGGATCCACTCCCATGACCCAAACCTTTCCCAGTAGGTCCAAGCTCCCAACACCAACTCATTTCAACTTGAGTCTTACTGGGGATAAACCATATCCAAACCATAGCATTAGGGAACACATATTTGTTTTTATCAATATCTATATCCCCAGGCACTTAGCTTGACATATATTTCTATGCCTCCTGTAATATCAGGAAGTTGAGCCCAGACTCTGTCCCTACTCATGGAGGAGAGTGGCCCCCACCCTTTAACTGAACCTATACACAATTGACCAATGCTATGTGCAAGGGTCTCTTTTGCGGATGGAGTCTTGGCCTCACCAACTCTGGGAGACCCAGGCACAGCGAACTTTGAGTTGTGTTTCTGTCATTTGCAAACAAAAGCTCTGTCTAACGCAGTTATGTTGCTGAATGTACTTTTTTTGGAGACAGAGTCTCACTTTGTCACTGAGGCTAGAGTGCCATGGCCTCAGCTTAACTCATAGCAACCTCAAAGTTCTGCTTCAGCCTACTGAATAGCTAGGACTACAGGCATGCACCACCATACCCAGCTAATTTTGAATTTTTTTGTAGTGATGGTGTCTCATTCTTGCTCAGGTTGGTCTTATACTCCTGACCTAAAGCTTCCTTCCTTAGCCTCCCAGAGTGCCAGGATTATAGGTGTGAGCCACCATGCCTAGCCTACAAGTACAATTTTTTTTATATGTTTTGAACTGTATTCTTAGCATGAGTTTTTATTTTTTTAATTGAAGCCAAAAAGAATCTTAAGGTAGCCATCTATGTTAAAAGAGACTTCAAATTACAGTAACATCATCTACAAGTATTTTACTAAGCTCTTGAAAGCACCTCTTCTAGATTTTTGGAATTAGAAATGTTATGTCTTGAGCCCTTTCACATTGTTTAAAAAAACAGACAATTACTGCTATACTCTCAATCATAGATTTTGGTGGGATAGCATGATACCAAAGAAGAGGAATAAAAGAATGGTAAGTAACACCATGAACTTGGAGAAATGATAAAGACATATGCATTTTGGAAAGAGATCTGAGATGTGAGTGGGCTCAGGTGGCCCCCTGTGTTTATCAGAAGTTCGAGCTGTGGTCTCTAGGACTGGAAGTAGAGGTCTGCTCCTATTGTGGAGACAGAGTCCATCAACAGAATACAGAATTACCATGTTGTATTACTTTTCTAGGACTGCCATAACAGAAGACCCCAGACTGGGTGGTTTAAACAACCGAAATGTATGTGCTCACGATTCTGGAGGTTACAAGTCCAAGATTAAGGTTTCGACGGGTTTGGTCTTTTCCTCGGCTTGCAGGTGGCTGCCTTCTTGCTGTTTCCTCACACGGTTTTTCCTTCATGCACATGTGTGTCTGTGTTCAAATTTCCTCATGTATAAAGGTCATGCTGGGTTAGGGCCTGCCTCTATGACCTTGTTCTACCTCAATAACCTTTTAAAGGCCCTATCTCTAAATACAGTCACATTCTACGATACTAGAGTTAGGACTTCAGCATACAAATTTTGGGTGACATGATTCAGCCCACAGCATATGTGGAAACACTCGTTCCTTTTTCTTTTATGGAAGAACCAGCTAGTAAGAACTAGCATTCTTATATAAGCTAGAGAATATACATAAAAAAGAAAGGAGGCTGCAAAATGGTCAGATGGGAGAGACAAGTGGATCTTGCCTGGGGGGAGGAAGTGGGAAAGGACCCTGTAGTGACACTGAATTAATAAACTAGCCAAAGATGAAATATTTAGTAAGCCATGGTATGAAGACACACAACAGATGGGCACAGGATCTGAGTATAAAAATAACAGAGTGTGAGGGTAACTGATTACATTTGCCGTTTCTAGGGCGATTTAGATATGCTTACAGTGGAAAGGGGCCTTCGAGATCAGCTCAGGCCGCTTGGAGTGCAGTCTGCAGCAGCCTGACAGATGGGCACCAGCCTTGGATCAGACCAGGTCTCCTGGATTCAGAACCTACAGATGTCACTGTGGCTGGACATCTCCAGACAATAGGAGTTCTCCTATGTTGAAATTGTACCTTTCTGGCTACAACTTTCACTGATTAATCTCAGCAATTAGCGATGTGAAAGAAAGCCATCTTCCCTTTCCTCTTTTTATGCAACTTTGTAAACCTTGCACATCCAATACTTCCCTCAGTTTTCATGTCTTTAGTATAATGTACTATCCAATTCCTTCCTGGTTTCTTAAATTTCATGATTTCAAATTCCATCACTCTCCTAATGACGTCTACTTTGTCAAAATCCCAAGGCCCTTAATAAAGGGCTCTCAGGTGTGAACAGAGAATGTTCCTTTCTGTGACTAGGACACATGGCCTATCAGAATGCTGCACTGGATTTTTCAGCGGTCACTGATGGTCTGGATTTATAGTCAAGTCACTGGCCTAATGATTAGTAGTTACCTACTGCTATGTAACAAGTGCCCCCCACATTTAGCAACTTCAAACAACACGCATTGATGTTTACCAGTTTCTGAAGATTAGGCAGCCAGGAGTGGCTTAGGTGGGTGATTCCAGCTCAGTCTTTCCTGAGTTTGAAGTCAAGTTGTTGGCTGGGGCTGCTGAGTCTGAAGACTTGTCTGTGACGTTTGTGAAGCATTTGCTACATGCCTGTTACTCTGCCTGTGCTAATGTTAAGTATTTCCCATGCATCTTCCCTCCCAAGTAGATGATGCCATCATCAGCCCATGTTATATATGAGGTAAGAAGCTCAGAAGTGATAAATAACTTACTGAAATTGCTGCTCAGTAAGTGACAGAGCAGAGATGGAACCTTCAGGTCTAACTTCAGGGGAAATGCTCCATTTTCTTGCAGGAGGCCTCTCCTTGCATTTGGACTGATGACCAGGCCTCTCCAACCTGTCCTTTTATAAATAGTTTTTTGAGTATAATTACAGAATTTTGCATTTCTTTTGTTACATTGTGCCATGCTTAAAACTAGGTCATTTTCATTCTTGATTCTATCATTTCTAAGTTCCTTTCACCTATAATTGTGATCTACAAATACTACTTGCACACAGAACCAGCATGAAGATACCAGGACACACAGATATGTGTACAAAACAGGACACATATTAACATTAGGATAAAATCTGGTGACTAAATGTACACAGTTCTTAATCTAAATGTGAAACTTGAAAGTAAAAATTGCCCTCCTTAGGAGATTCTGACCATACAGATGTGAACATGTATTCAATGTACCTGAGGTCACCCCAGCCTTCAACATTCATATGAAATTGACTCAATACCTGTGTCCATTGTTCTTTGATGAGATTAGCCTTTTAACATTTCTGCAAATTCTAGGGTTTTAAAAACTTCTGGTTGTTACTTATGGGTTTGAGATGCTTTTCCCATTCAACTCCAGCTTCTGTCTGCTGCTGTTCACTTCCCCGAAGTTTCTCTAATACCTACTCACAAATGAAATTATTTTTATTATTTTATTTTTTTTTAGTGACAGAGTCTCACTTTATTTGCCCTTGGTAGAGTGCCCTGGCATCACACAGCTCACAGCAACCTCCAGCTCCTGGGTCTGGGTGATTCTCTTGCCTCAGCCTCCTGAGTAGCTGGGACTACAGGCGCTCATCACAATGCCTGGCTATTTTTTTGTTGCAGTTTGGCCGGGGCCGGGTTTGAACCTGCCACCCTTGGCCTGCGCCCAACCCACTGAGCCACAGGCGCCACCCAAATGACATTATTTTTATATTAGACCTTACTGAACATTTGGGAAAATGGATGGGTTTGGCATCAATGCAACGTGAAATTGAATATTCATTTTTCCTTTCTTAAAAAGTTCTTTGATCATCCAGGTTGCTTGGTTTACTCTTTCCCTAAAACCCTCATCTTTCAATCCCCCCCTCATCTATTATCTATCTATCTATGATGGGTAGAGTGCAGTAGTGAGAAAGCGGGGGGAAGAGGAGAACCAGAGCTCAGTCTGGACCAGCCTCAATACCCTCACTTTAGAAAGAAGAGCAGCAAGGCTTTAGTCCTCTATAAAGCTCTGGGCTAACTTTTGCAAATCTTAAGATTAGATTATTTGCTCTGCTTAGAAGAATTTGAGCAGGTTGTGCTGTTTCTAAGGTTTATTTGGTTCATGGTTCTGCAGGTTGTATAAGAAGCATCTCACCAGCAGCTGCTTCTGTTGAGGGCTCCAGGCGCTTCCAGTGAAGGCAGAAGGGGAGCAGGCCTCATGGCGAGAGGGGGAGTAAAGAATGGGTGGTGCCAGGCTCCTTTAAACAAATAGCTCCCTCTCCCATGAACTCACTCATTACTGGGGAGAGGGCACTAGGCCATTCGTGAGGGATCTGCCTCCATGACCCAAACACCTTCATCTGGGCCCCACCTCCAATATGGGGGACTGAATTCCAACAGGATTTGGAGGGGACAAACATCCAAACCACATCGACTCTATAATTGGAAGTGAGCAGTATGTTTTTCTGTTCCACCAGTTTTGGCTTTAAGTAACACTTTCCTTATTCTGCTCCATGCAGTGTTATACAAAAGTACTACAAGTCAGAGAGGGTGACTCAGGTCTTAGGTTGCCAGAATCAGTTCTAAACTTTTTTTTTTTTTTTGAGAGTATGAAAAGATATTTTGATTAAAGCCCTTCCCTCTTTCAATTTTTCCTTTAACACAAACTGCAAATTACACGCTCCAAAGAGAAGAGCCAGCATGTATTATAGAAAATGGAGATTTTGGCTTACACCAACTAGTCTCTGTAAGGTTTCATTCTACATTAAAACAATTTGCAAGCCCCGAAGAAATCACTGGTGTTCCATTCTAGCCATACAAGTGTCCCTTTCCACCCATTTAGATCTTGACCTTGTATAATTTCCTATACGAGTGGAATACAGAACAGGAACCAGCACAAGCCCGAAAAAGTTTGGGGCCCAAGGACCAACTACAAGGCAACTTCCCCGCCTGCGGTGAAGGGCAGACAGCAACTGGAGAGCTTGGGTAAGTCACCTCTCTGCCAGTGGACTCCGGGGCCTGGGGGTGAATGGGAGGTATGGGTGTAGGGCAGGAAGGAGAGTGGATTGGCTTCATAACCTGCCTCTGCACCCTCTGCTCTCAAAGAGCCTCAGATTCGATCATTCCCACTACAAATTAATCTGCGTTCTCCTTCCTAAAGGGATATCAAATTGACCTGGCGCCTCCATGTAGGGCTCAGGGCCTGGAGGGAGGATGGGGTGGGGCGGCTGCCCACTTTCCCAAGAAAAGCCAGTAAATGCTGCTTCCTTTCCTCCCATCCCTAAGCTGCTCTCCTGATGCGTACCCCCCCCCCCCAAAAAAAAAAAAACCTACCATACTCTCCGTGCCCGCCAGCTGCCAGTCACCTTAGGGCCTCCCTCCAGCCTCCCCCTAGGGACTCCTCACGCCCCGCTAGGCCCTAGGACCCGGCAGCACACGCGGGCTCAGCTTGCAAACCCCACCAGGCAGGCGGACAGCGGGGCACCGCTTTGGCCCATTCCCGCTGCCATTTCCCAGCCACCATCGTTGCTACCAACAGTTCTGATTTTTAATGACGTCCTTTACTCTCTAAATGTGTTCTGGTTTGGATCAAAACTTGTCTGATCACTCTAGTCAAAGAGGGGTTGATGGGCTTTTAGGGAAAAATCACTAACTGCAATATCAAAGCAAAAGGGTAGACTGAGGCTACTACCTGGGATAACTGGGGCAAAGATTAATTTTGAAAAAAAAAAAGTGTTTCAGTTTAACTCATGTGGTGATCTGATCTATTCAGGGGTTTATAGTACCTGCAGCTAAGGACCTTACCGATACGTCTAGTTTTTGACAGTGAATACAAAGGTTTTAAAAATTGGGCTGCAATGAACATTCTGGTACAGACATCTGTATTATAGCGTGATTTATGGTCTTCTCGATATATACCTAACAGAAGAATTACAGGATCAAATGGTAGATCTATATTTAGATCTCTGAGTGTTCTCCATATGCTTTTCCAAACGGGATGTATTAGTTTGCATTCCCACCAGCAGTGCAGTAGTGTTCCCTTTTCTCCACAACCCCGCCAGCATCTGTGATTTTGGGATTTTGTGATATGGGCTAATCTAACTGGC
>CAUYQV010120313.1:0-13743 GCA_963574575.1 Galagoides demidoff
GCTGCAACCAAAAAATGGCCGGGCGTTGTGGCGGGCGCCTGTGGTCCCAGCTACTTGGGAGGCAGAGGCAGGAGACTCGCTTGAGCCCAGGAGTTGGAGGTTGCTATGAGCTGTGATGCCATGGCACTCTACCCAGGGGGAGAGCTTGAGGCTCCGTCTCAAAAAATAAATAAATAAATAAATAAATAAATAAAAGTCTAAACCAAAGAAACAGTATTTTATATCTTTGGGTATTACATAAAAGAAAGGTAGAATAGATCAGAAAGCATGGAGAGGGTATATCAAACTGTCAGAAATCAACAAATATTGTTCATCAATTTTTTTTCAAATGAAAAGTTCAGACATGATTATACATTTTTTTCAACTATCTTGTTGCCACATACATAGCAATGCAATAGATGATTTCCACTGAAATGACTCTGTACAGCAAAGATGACAGAGATGCTGCATAATTAGTACTACGGGTATTAGCCAGTAACGGTCCAGCAACAGAAAACAAAGGGGTGACAGTTTCCAGCATCCTGCACTTTTTATATTACTGTGATTCTCATCCCCTTCAAGCCAGTTTATCTCACTGATAATGTCATCTGCCACTGGAATGGCTTACCTCGTTTAAGGACCGGTTGAGTAAGTGATAGTTCATTTGTATAAAAGAATATCCAGTAAGGTATTTCACTTGCTCAAGTTAGTATAAAGTATATACGAATCTTCAAGCTTAGAGTAATTAGTATCCAGGAGCTTAGATTGCCAAAATAATACAGGTTTGGGGAAGTACCATAAATATCTACTAGTTTATGCTCTTCACTCTCTGAATTCAGACGAAGTTGTTAAATAGAGTCAGAGGTTAAATTATTTGATAACGTTTGTACATGTAATCAGGGAAATATTCAGAGCTAATCAAAGGAATTTTCAGTACAAAACCTGGTGCTTTCCCACCACACAATTCTGCTTTGGTGTATAATAAATATTATATATGTTGTTGATAATATCTCTCTCTTAGTCAAATTTTCCAAGTGAATCATATTTGCATATTTTCACTTTTATTTGAAATAATATTTAACGTTTTAAAAAATACATTCAAAATTAGTATATTTCAGAACTGTTTTATTGATGGCTACTAGGAATATTTTATTATGAATAATTGTGTAGGGCAGCGCCTGTGGCTCAGTGAGTAGGACGCCAGTCCCCTTATACTGAGGGTGGTGGGTTCAGCCCAGCCCCAGCCAAATTGCAACAAAAAAGTAGCCAGGCGTTGTGGCAGGTGCCTGTAGTCCCAGCTACTTGGGAGGCTGAGGCAAGAGAATCACCTAAGCCCAGGAGCTGGAGGTTGCTGTGAGCTGTTACTGAGGGTGACAAAATGAGACTCTATCTCTAAAAAAAAAAAAAAAAGAAGAAGAAGAAGAAGAATTATGTAAATGTTTTAAGCATTCAAATAAATATTTTGAGAAAAATATTTAAGGAGGAGAGGAAAGATAAACTGTTAATAAACTGTATTTTTAAGTGAGACTTTTCCAGGTATTGCTTAATGGATACTCTTAAAATGAATTATAAAGTAGAAAGCAAAGATGAATTACAAAGTAGACATAAAGGAAAATGAATATGGGGGAAATACATGCAGGCTGTGATAACGTTGTTGCAGAAATTATGTAAAATAGCAAAGAGTCTAAAAAAGCACCTTAGCACAGTAAGTAGAAAATAAAATGCAATCTGAAAATATGTAAGAGGCAATGATAATAACGTTTCTTCAATAATGTTAAAATCATAACTTTATTATTTTTATTATTTAGTAAATATTTCTTTATGCCCATTAGATATTAAAAAGGGAATTTTTATGTTTTTAAATAAAACTAATCTGACTCTTTCATTTAATTATTTTCTCTCTTGTTATCATTTTATTATAATAATGTTGTGTTTCTGAAGTTCTTTAATTTTGCTTGATATATCCTTGTCCATCCTTTGACTTTTGTATTATGCATGGCATACGCACTTCAGCCTTAAATGCTAAGAGACTAGTCTTAAAAAATGAAAACGTGCAAGCAGGTGTCTTTAGAAATTGCAAACATCAAAAAACCCTTCTCTGACATATAAAAGCGAATGTGTAGAAGGTGTTTACTAAATGTTAAGTTAAGGAACCACGTTACGAACCAGTAAGCACGACAGGACTGCACTTGTTCTCATGTGTGCACACACACTCTCACAGCGCTACCGATTGCTGTCACTGGGTGGGCGATCAATACGCTTCAATTTATTCTTCAAATCTCTCCCCCAGGTAGGCCGTCCTTACCGGAATGAAAAGAAAAAGTACTAGAAAAATAAATGGAGACAAATAAAGCAACCACTGGTTTGGTTGAGCCAATTACTTTTTTACAGATGAGATAGACTGAGTATTCCACTACAAAATTCACACAATTGTGACAGCATTGAAGCTAAGGAATCCAGATATTCTCTGAGCAGCAGAAAGAAGTACAGAGGTCCTCAAACTTTTTAAACAGGGGGCCAGTTCACTGTCCCTCAGACCGTTGGAGTGCCGGACTGCGGGCCGGGACCAGTTGGCTGCTAAGCAGGACAGGCAGGGGTGGCAAAAACACGCGGCATGTCCTCCTCCGGCTGCAAGTGGTCCTCGGGCTGTAGTTTGAGGATGCCTGCTCTAGAAGAATTTTATGCTAGAGGTCTACATTGGAAGATTATAATAGCTGCAAAAATATAACTTTAGTGGAGAAAGACTGGCAAGAGGCACACCTGTAAGAATTGCTGCAGTCCAGCTGACCGCTAATGAGCCACACAGAAGAAATGATATGAAAAGAAGAAATCAGTTTGGCAGAATTTGTAAAGGGATTCTATAGTAATAATCAATGCTATTGAGCACAAACCCCCGACTTCTCTTGTCCTTTTACCTTGATCACCTTGGATCATGCCAGCTATGGGCTATATTTCATTTTCATCACTTTGAAATGCAAGGATTGAATGCTGCTTAAAAATGACACAAACCATCAGATTAGTCCACTATACAAATATGGTTTTTAACCTTGCCTGCATCTACAGGACCTAACTGCCAAAGAAAAGATAACGCAGGCCCATAAGTAGTTTCCCACTTGTTCTCACTCTGTCTGCCAGCATGGAGCCTGCTTCTTTGAAGAACTAGACTAAAGATCATTTTGCAGGGTCTCCTAACACTCCTTAACACACATCCCACCACCTAGATATCCATCTTGATTTCTTTGTTTCTTCAATACAGTTTTAGGAAAAGAAAACTCTTTGTTCTTTAATCTCTCTCTCTCTCCATATATATATTTTTTTTTTTAATTTCTCAGTCACTCATGCCTATTGCTTCTTAGATGTTGTCTTATCAACCATCTCCTCCCTCTAATGTTTTCTCACTATTGGTAAACAAATTATTATCCCCGAAAGTAAAATAAAGGTTCTTTTTATATATATGTTTTTTGCTTTCTCATTATTTGCTATTTCTCCTCCCATTTCTATTCCCTCTTATCTTTTTTTTTTTTACTCATTTGACATCATTTGGGACTTTACCTAATACTTTTAAATCATTATATTATAATTCTTTATACTAAAGTAACTGCTGCGCACTGAATGCTCGCCCCCTCCAAAGCTCATGTTGTAATTTGATTGCCAGGATGTTGTTGGTAAGGATGTTAGAAGGTAGGACATTTTATTGATAATTGGGCTGTGAGGGTTCTGCTGTCAAATGGATTAATGCTTTTATTATCATAGAGTGGGTTAACTATGGTAGGAATGATCTCAGGAGTGCGCTTGTTACAATAGGATGAGGTAAGTTCTCTCTCTCTCTCCCCTTCTCATTCTTTTGCCTTCTACCATGTTATCATGCTTCAAGAAGGCCCTCACCAGATGCTGGCCCCTTCATCCTCAACTTCACCGCATGCTGAACTATAAGCCAGTTAATTTCTATTCCTTATAAATTACCTAATCTGTGTTAATCTGGTAGAGCAGAAAAGAGGGGCTAGGAGAATCACCAAGAATAACCACATTTCCAAAGACCAAGAAAGATAAAGTCTTATATTTTGACATATCTTCTGTGTATGGCGTTATTCTTCCCAATATCATGACTAACAAACTCTCTTTGGCTTCTGTGACACCATACATTCTTAGTTCTCTTATATAATCTGTGATCATTTATTGCTCAGTCTCATTTCTGGACTATTCTTCATCCAAATATTGTTGTTCCCTCAGTGTTCAGCCTTTGGTATACCAATCTGCACTGTCACAAAATTGTCTTAACTGATCTTAAATAATTTCACAGTTGGTCAATACCAAAGACTAATAAGTCACAAGCCTGTGTTTATTCTCTCAGTAATTATGCAAAGGCTTACATATACTACTATATTAGTAGCCCCAAAATATCTCAATATCAATATATCAAAATTTATTATTATCTATGCTTGTCTTTCCTTTAGTAATCTCTGTCCCAATTGATCACACCATGATCCATCCACATTGTTGATGATGATATCTCTTTTACATTAATGCCTTATTTATGAAATATTCTGACATTGAAGAGATTTTCTTAAAATAAATGCAGGAATTAGGCTCATATTGAAGTGTTTGATATAACCAGTAATGTACTGTTTAGGTTCTCTACTGTTATATAATGGCTAACCTTAAAAGAAAAATTATACTAAATACCTTTTACCACATAATACAATAAACTATGAACGCTTTTATATATTTTCAAAATAACATTGTTTTCAATGATGGAGAGAGGCAGGTTTTGAGTTTGGTCACAAAAAATAAGATCTACGATAACATAAAATTTTCTGCTGCAATAACGTGACTGCATAAAGTATGAAAATTATAAAGTCATAATCTTAAAACATGCATGAAGTTTTTTCTATGTATATTATAATTATAGGAGAAATTTAGTTGAAAATGTGAGGCAAGTGCAAGACTGAAGTGAACAGGCACTAATTTCAGGTGGGCATTGCAAAATGGTGGCTGGGTATGGCCATGTCCTTCTGTTTGATTTTAATATCAAACATGAAGCCCTGCTTTTATGTTCAGGACATATTTCTATAAATTTCCTGATACTAGTCTCTAGAGAGTGATTTCTATCATCTTGTTTTTAAATTTAAAACTTCTCGTTCTTTTCAATTTGGCCTGGCATCCAACGTTCTGAACTTGCCTCATCCTCTGGAAACATAACCTTAGTCAATTCTCTATTTTAACTTAGCCTTAACCTTAGGCTATTCCATTAAGTATTAAGAAAAATAAGTTGTCCATAACTGCAACATGTCCTTATAACATTCTTCATTATTTGAATCATATTTATTAACACGTTATTAGGCAATGATGACACTAACAGTGTATAAAATTTAGAAATAAATGTTCACAAAACAAGTGCATAGAAGCATTTATTTCTAGGACTTATAATGACCAGAATAAAGACTGAATTATGGAAACATCATCAAAAGACTAATAGTACTATTACACAAAGTGCTTCTGAAGGCATGGTCTATAAATGAATATTTTCATGGGAATATTTCCCTTTCCTCAATCATCTAATCTCCAAAAAACATTTGAAAGATTAATTTTCAATCTTAAACTTACTGTCTATTCTAAAACAAAAGTATATAAATCACCATTTCGTCATGGTTTCATAATTGTAAATTGCATTAATAAGAAGTATTTTTAATATTATCATGGGATAGAATGTACCACTTGCTTATTGTGAGCCTCTACTCCAGCTGTGGGTCATCAAGTTAATGTAAAATAATCCTAAACTAATAAAAAATAATTTTAATTTCTTGTGTAAAACAAAAGAGAGATAGAGATTATGTTTTAAGATTGAGACATATTTAGGGTCAATAATAACTCTAAATTAGGTTATTGGAAGTGAATTCTCTTTTGCCGATTGATGTCATAATAACTGCTGATCCCTGGTACAAAATATTATACTCACCTCAATTAATTCTTTCTTTAGAATAATTGACCAGTGAGCTGCACCCAGAAGTGATTGTCACTAAGGACCAAAGGGAGTACATAGACATCAAACAGTTATTTTGCCTAATAGTCATTGGATTTTGAATATTCTCAGTTACTATAGGGAGTCTTGGATTTATCATAGTTTTTCATACTAAAACTAAAATTCATCTTAGATGTCTTTAGGGGACACAGCCACAAATTTTCACATTTCAAAATGTGTATTAATAATTTGGATAACCCTCTTGATTTTGAAAAAGATCTCAATAAGATCATAATTTTTGCCTTGGATGATTTTTTTTCTTTATGTAAAAATCTTGAATGATGTACAAAGTGATGAATATAATAATTAATACTATATTATTTGTTTGAAATTTGCTTGATTGCTTGTCATTTACCCACTGTTAAAGATAACTGACTATTTTAAAATTTTTTGAAATTTTAATTTTATTTGACAAATCTGAATGATTTTTAATAATGGGTACAAAGTCATTGATGATTAATGAAAATAGGTATAAGAAGATTGTTTAGGCCCTTGATAAATGCCCCAAGGTCTCATAAATTAGATTTTTTTGACTAAACACTAGAACTTGCTTAGGCTGTTAATCAAAATTGTTTACCTAATAGATGGGGCGAATTGTTGAGGTTAAGCATATTTTCCAAGAAGCTCAAGTAAGCAGTCCATTCTAAGGTTATCTGATTTAATTATACTCTAAAGACTAAGTGAAAGGCTTGATTAATTAAACTGAGAAGATAGTGCTTGTTTGAGTAATTATTGCCTGTTGGCACATACTCTTTAGAAAACTTCAGTATTTTTTTTTCTAAGTTGCAAATTGTCCATATGCTACATTGAATGACACAATTTAGAAAAATATGAAATAATCATAAAAATGTAATTATAATGATGCTTTGATCTGGAAAAAAATTACTCCCAAGCTATTTTGAAGGTTATAAGAAAGACTTTTATTTTTCTTTTTACGTTTTCATTGTTCATATTACATATATAGCCTTTTTATTCTCTTCCTTCAATAGTTATTTAAAACTTAATTTTTTCATTCTATTATTTTATTCCCATATTTTTAAAAAGATGCCTATATTTCATATAGAATCCTCCAATATTTAAAAGAAATAAAAATTAGTTTTCTCAATAAAATGGTGAGCTGGTATCCATTTTATATTACAGTGCACGTATACCTTCCCCAAAGAGTTCTACTAGTTCCTTTATTTGCAGTTATGAGCCTTCCTTCCTTTGCAATATTAACTCTGTTTATAAAATTATGCACAATTATTCTATATAAAGTAATTCCTTTATAAGATTGTGTGACCTTCATTAAAAGTCATCATATAATATTAAAACAATGAGTGCTAAATATAGTACCTAACAATACCTAAAATAAGTATATGAGATTGATATTTAATTAAATACTGAAAATATTATATTTATACTCACAAAGCATGTTATAAAAATGTTTAATTTAATACACAAAAGCTCTTGTAAAGCAGTCTGAAATTGCTACCATTTTTCAGGTAAACATGTTGACACTTAAAGATATATAATACCTTAGGTGTACAAGCAGAAATTATGTTTTTACGTTAAACTCATTGTGTATATGCACTCTGGGAATCTTTAATAGATTTGGGGAATGCTTTAAATACAGAAATATTATGATTTCTTCACATTTATTAGAATTTTATTGCTATTATAAGACATTACTTAAGGAAGCTTAAAATATGTGAATGTATCACCTTATATTTCTATAGTTCAGAATTCTTAAATGGGTCCCAGGAGGTTAAAAGTAAGGTGTGATAGGGTAGCACTCCCTCTGGAGGCTCTAGTGAAGGATCCATTCTTAGGATTTTCCCAGCTTCTAGATGCCACTTACATTCCTTGGCTTATGACCACATCACTCTGACCTTTGTTTCCTTTGTAACTTCTTCTTCTCTTAACTATTTGCATAGGGACCTGTGTGATTATATTATGCCCATCCAGATAAGCCAGGATAATCTTCCCATTTGGAAGTTTTTAATTTAATCACATCTACAGAGTCCCTGCTGTCATGCAAGATAACATTCACAAGTAGGTAGATTAGAAATTTGACATCTTTGGAGGAGTCAATGCCTACCATATCAAGAAATAAGCAAAATCTCATTCTGGTAAGAAAAATGTGTTAGTCAATGAAGTAAAGAAAATTTTTATATGATTTCAAACTTATTCCTCTTGTAAAGGGGTTTAAGGTCACCAGATGAGGGGGTCTTGGCATGGGGAATCAAGAGGTTTGACACAAAGTCTGTGTTGGGGGACTAAGGAACTCTTGGAGGAACACTCCCGAATAAACCTCAGGTTCATATTTATTTCATAAAATGGGAAGAAGTAGAAAACACCTGTTTGTCCAACATTAACACTGATTAGGGAGGATGTGGAGAATGTGAGACAGCATGTCTCCACTTTTGATTTTGTAAAACCACAGACCTTGAACATAACTTCTGCCTCCAGCATCAAGAGACCTTTGGAATCAAGAGAGTCTTTACATTTTCCCTTGGAGGCCAGTTTTCCAGTCTCCTCAATGTACACAACTCACATGCCATTCTCATGATTCTCTAGGTCTCTCAAGCAGGAAACAAGTTTTATGCTAAAGATCAGGGCTCAGTTTTCCCTGCACTGTTGTTGGGTCAAAATCTAAGGAAACAATGTTTAGGCATTTTGCTTCTCTGGTTTTGCCCTGAATGTTGGTCATTATTATTTCATTTTATGATTATTATTTTTTGTTCTGGTTCCTCTTGGGTCCATACAGAGAAAGGTAGTAAATGATAAAGAACTAAGTAAGTTTTTATTTTCAAAAATATCTGTTGAGCACCTACTCTCTGTGATATATTACTCCAAATGCCAGGTGTAGAACACAAAACAAAACAGATAAAAATCTTGCCTTAAGTGATTATTACATTACAATAAGAGATATAAGGATGAACAAGAAAATTAAATAAGTACGGAGAATCATACATAATGATAAATGCTGAGAAGAAATAAATAGAGCAAGGAGAGCATAGGAAATGTGAACACGAGAAAAAAAATCTTTATAGTATATATTTTAAAGGATTATAAAGAGAAAATATGTGACTTCCCTGTCCATCCTAATTTCACAGCTTTTTGACTCATTTTCACAACTCTTATCCTCTGTTTGAAAAAAAAATAGGTGTTAAGATATATCTTAATCTTTCAGTGGGTTCAGGTTCAATATTAAGGTGGGTTGACTTCTCATGAGATATCTGAAATTTCAGCAAGATATGGGTTTCTTTTATGATTTCCAAAAGCACATAGATAAGACTTTCAGTCTTCCTCTAAATTTCTCCTTGCTTGGATGTGGAGACAGTATATGTCTTTGATTGGTGCATGATTGATTCTCTCCAAGTTGGAGTGAAATACATCTGTAGCATGGGGAACAACCAAAGCTTTTCCAGGCCTCCCGCCAGGGTTCTTGTATTGACTTTTGATGACTGTTAGTTAAAACATTTTTTAAACTGCTTGGAAATATTCTATTTGATTCTTTGGGCTTCAATGTAATATGTTATCTCAATGACAGGCCTGCATTTATTGCATTTAATCTGTCTTGTCTAGAACAAAGCACATGAATTAATAAATAATAGGTATTCCTAATTTGTATAACCAATTAACATGGTGCCTCTATCTTTAAAAATTTCTAAGCATTCTGTTTAATCCCAATTTCAACTTCTGATTCATTACTGACTGCCCACTAATATCAAAATATGGGGTTGTAAAATATAAAGCAATAAGAGAAACTTTTGAATTCTATTAATAGAGGAATATATAGCTTTCTATGATAAAAATGTGAACAAAACTGGAGAAAAGAAGAAAATCAATCATAAACATATTTTTTCACTGAGGTTTTACGTGCATATACATACATTGAGCCATCAATAAAATCTGAAGATTTTATTCAAGGAACGTGGGATTTTGTAGTATATAAAATAAAGTCTTCATTTATATTATTTACACTATGTTAAGAAGAGACAACAATAAATTAAATAAATAAACAAATTATAAATTTAATGGAAAATAATAAGTGATTTGATGCAAAAAACCCCAAAAAAGATGAGTGTAGTGGGTTGAAAACTTACTCCTAAAAAGGTATTATCGAGTTCTAATCCAGGAAGCTATGAAGATGTTCTTATTTGGGAAAATGGTCTTAGAGATAATCATAGGTTGGGTTCCAAATGCAATAATAGATACCTTTATAAGGGAAAAGCAGAGGGAGACTTGAGACGCAGTGATACAAAAAGGAGAAAGCCTCATGCAAGTAGAGGTAGGGACTGGCATCAAATAGCCATAAAGGACTTGCTGGAGACCCCTATAAGTTAAGGAGCAAAGAAATCTTGTCCACCAAACCTGCCAGAAAGGACATACTCCTCTCAACAGAGGTATAAAAGTTCTACCCTCCACACCTGTTACAGCTTAAAGTTCCATTGTTTAGTCCACCAAGATTGTGGTAATTTTTTATGTCAACCCTAGGAAATGAATGCGTGTACAGTGAATAAAGGTGAATACAGATTGCCATGGGTTGGAAGTATTGGAAGCCACATTGAAAAGGAGATATTTGGGCAAGAATTAAAAGTGATACACAGAAGTAATTATAAATGAACTTTTGAAGCATGATCTTTGTATGTACTTCATATAAAGTGCATACAAAGATTGTGGAACTGACTAAAACGTGTACTGACTATATCCACCTGGAATCAATGTGACATAATTTAACATGGGCAGGACAAGCACAAATGAAATAAGAGCTTCTCAGCACTGACAAAATCTACACAAACTCCTGTGACAAACATACTATTAGCATGGTACAGTGGTAAAGATGGTGGAGCTCAGGTATGAAATGGCCTGATTTTATGTTCCATACTTCCATTCACTCGCTCTTGTTTTTGGGGCGTGCTATTCTGTTCCTCTGTTTTCTTGAGTATAATATACAGGTAATAATAAAATAATCTTAGAGATGATATAAATTAAAATTTGCTTTAAAACAGCACTTAAAGTGCAAGGATTGAAAATGTTAGCTCTTATTTCATAGGGAAAGAAACATTTTTTAAAAGTTGTAGTGATTGGTAAACCATATAGGTAATCACAGAAGGGAGTTAAATCCTCTTGGAGACAGATAGGAGAAAGGGCAGGTGCTTCACACAACCCTGACTCCCCACACTTCTAAAGATCTAGGTATATGTCTTATTAGAAAAAGAAAGTTGGAGCTGAAGTGAAGAGCCCCTGTCAATTCCCCCTTGCTCCCCTTCTCTCACCTTGTCAGAATCCCCCTTCCTCTGCCCCGAAGCTGGCTTCATACCAGGGACTTTCCAGCTCCCTAGCGAGGTGAGGACTTTGCAAAACAGACTCAGTACCAACACCTATACCCACATCCTTCTTCTCTGCTCATCTACCAAACCTCAACAGCTTGCCCTCCCCCCCCCCTTACTCCCCCTTGTGCTTTTGGTTTTTAACGTTAAAAACCAGACTGTAACAGCAGCTAAGGGTCCTTCTTCCCGAGCGGCTGAGGGACCCTGACGCGTCAGCAATAAACTGCCTCTTGCTTTTGCATCGACCCGAGTCTGGTAACTGTTTCTTGGGGGCGACTATCGTGGCTGGACCCTGTTTTGGGGTCCAACAGATACATTGACTTTTTTGATTTTGCAAGGCAGGATTATCACCAGATTGTTTAAAGTTGATGAATCTGGCCGGATGCTATGGCTCATGCTTATAATCCCAGCACTCTGGAAGGCCAAGGTGGGTGGATTGTGTTAGCTCAAGAGATGGATATCAGCCTGAGCAAGAAGGAAACCCCATACCCACCCCCCAAAAAATAAAGAAATAAAGTTGACAAATAAAACAATAGAGCTAATGTTATTTTAGAGTATAAAGAAAAACACTCGAAGACATACATAAAAATAATATACCGAGGCAAATTAAAAATAATATGCATTCCCTGTTTCATATGAGACTTTATATTGTAATGATTTTAAATCTTCATAAATCATTCCATAAATTGTGATCTCAGAAAAAGAAAACTATTCCTCCAGATTTTTTAAATATTAAAATATAATAAATATTAAGAATTAGGTCAAGAAATACACATGCAAACATAAGTGGCTAGCCCAATCAGATATTAAAATTTATCATAAAGCCATGGTAATTTTGAAACCAGAGTAAGTTAAAGGAACAGAATGAAGTCTAAGGATACATACACAGTGGGAACTCAGCAGATGACAAAAGCTGTGTTTCAGAGCAACATGGAGGGATCAGATGGTCAACAGGAGTGTCAGGGAAAACCAGCCACTGACTGGAAGTGGATCGGCATAGATCCCTACCTCATTCCATCAAAATAAAGTCTAAATAGATCAAAAGTTTTAAAAAGTTGTATATACACATGCCCTTTAATTTAGTGATTCCAAGTCTAGGAATTTTTCCAATTTATATATTTGCAAATAACTGATATATGCATTACTGTGGAACACTTTCTAGGGTCTATTTTTAAACTAAAAAGCAAGGTATGGAACAGTACATCCAGGATGTAAGTACTTGTATAGAATATACAGCAAATATATATGACATGTATTTGGGTACATGAGCCTGTGGGTGTAAAGTTTACACAAGCACAGAAACATTTCCTGGCAAGATATGGAAAAAATTGAACAATGGTTGCCTCTGGGGAAGAGAGACAAGTTAATGGCATATCTGGCTACGGGAGGAGACTTTCATTGTATAACCACCTTTGCCATTTGGATTTCTGTCATTGGAATATATTGCTCTTTGGAGTAATAAAAAGATATCTAAAAGCCCCAAGTAGCAGAAGCAGAAAGAGAAACCCAGTGCTGACCCTTAATTCCTGGGACCTTGGGAGTCCAGTGACAGGGCACTTACTTCACAAGTTACAAGCAGTATTGATGCAAGTTATAAATTGTATGTTTGATGGAAGGCCCAAACTTGAAAGAGGCATGGACTCAGAGTGATAACACATTTCTGTAATATATCATCCATTTAAAAAGTTAACTTTTAGTGACTGGCCTGACAGGACCTTAATTCTACATTATGAAGATAAAAGGATTATATTCATCACTTATATTCTAGAAAATAGTACTATGGCTTGGAAAGTTATGGAACTTTAATTCAGTATAAACTTTGATCTCCTTTACTTGAGAATAGATACTTTGATTTCAAGGCACACTTCAGAAACTGAAAAATATCTGGTGATGTCTGAGGGCCCAAAAACAAGGGGCATAGTAAAAAATAATTCTTTTCTTTTTTTTTAATTAAATCATAGCTGTGTACATTAATGCAATTATGGGGTACAATGTGCTGATTTTATATACCATTTGAAATATTTTCATCAAACTGGTTAACATAGCCTTCACCACATTTTCTTAGTTATTGTGTTAAGACATTTATAAGCTATACTTAGTAAATTTAACTTGTATCCTTGTAAAATCCATCATAGGTGTGTTCTCACCAATTACCCTCCCTCCACCTAACCCTCCCCTCCCTCTCTCTCCCCTTTCCCTTCTTCTTGGGCTATCAATTTATAGCTGTTATATGAAAGCTATAAATTGGTTTTATAGTAGGGTTGAGTACATTGGAAACTTATTCTGCCATTCTTGAGAAACTTTGCTAAGAAGAACATTTCGTATTTTTCAACTATTGACTTACTCTATGTACTTTTTGTTCTGTGAATTGTTTTTATTTTTTTGAACGTTTTCTTTTCAGAGATTTCGTGGTATTCTTCCAGAGTT
>CAUYQV010120314.1:0-41151 GCA_963574575.1 Galagoides demidoff
GGAACATGGTTTGTTTCAAAATGATGAAATATTTCTAACCATTTGTTCTCTATTGTGATTTTTGCTGATGCCCAAGATTTAACCTTTTCCTTATCAATATATATTTTTTAGTAATGATACCTTGTAAGTCATAAGTGTCACTTTCAAGGCCAGCACTAGACTTTTTGCTGCCACTATAAAATATGAATAATATGAGTACTATCTGCTAAATTCATGAAATAAATAAATAAATTACTTACCTAAATTATCTGAATAGCTGATTTGTTGACATCACTTGTTTAACTAGCACTAGCACACAGTATGATGAAGTTAGAAATATTTCATCATTTTGAAACAAACCATGTTCCATACAATAATGCACTAAGAGACAGTTACAAAATGTTTCATTGTTGCCATACCAAAAAATGCCATAGTTCATTAAGTCCAAACAATAGTGGTTGAATTCTAACAACTGATCAACAACGAGAACTTTAATAAGCAGTTCTTGATAATCAGTTCTCAACAATTATTTATTATTAAAGTTTAACATTATAAAATTAACAAAAATAATATAAAACTCATATCCTGGTGAAATAACCACATGGCAGCCGAAAACTGTATATTCCCTTCTTATTCTCCTGCTGTTCCCTAGCTTGTCGTGCATGCTTTCCAAAAATCAGGACTTTTATAAAATGCCGCGGGACATAGGACAAATTGTTAAAAATTGGGACTGTCCTGCCAAAAGCGGGACATCTGGTCACCTTAGTATCCACAACCTCTTTTTCGAATTTCTTTGACACCAGTTTTCCAATCAGGTTTCTTCCAAGACCCTGACCATCCAGCCAAACCACTGGCTACAACCCATGAATCATTGCACATCTAGTCATTTCTTTTTTCCAGAAAAGTGCACAGCCAGGTCCACAGCCTTAAATTCTGTTCATTATAAAGATTTCTTACACTACTGTCCTTTAGGGATCTCCCAGAAAGGGGCTGCAGTGCTGCAGCTGTCCACTTTTCATGGTGCCTATCATGCAGAGCTAGCCATAAACCAGGCCCAAGTCTCTTCTTTCTCTGTCAACTGATCATGGGGATTTACCCATGTGACCACTGGAGCAGGCCAAGAGACAGCAGTGCAGCAAGAATAGGACCACGGGCACCTGGTTATTCATGTAACTTTGTGCCTTCAACACCTGCTTGGGCAACTTGGTGGCCCATGGTCAAGTGTTCAGTTTCTACCAAGACCCAGTAGCAGGACAAGAGCTACTGTCAAAAGGAGAATAGTTATTTGAAGATGATGGCAGGGCCTTGCACCAAAATCCTAAGGGCCTCTGCTGCAGTTCATCTGTAGAACCAGCCAAAGGCTCTAGGAGCATCCATATCAGCCACTGATACCTCAAGCACCAATGGGATCATGAGGCCTAAAATTCACCATCAGCGCAAACTCCTTTTCTTTTTCTCATAAGAATTTATTGCCCTTTGTTAAAATGGTATATGAGCCCTTAGGCCTGACCATTTCTTTGGGAAATTGTTACTTCTTTTCTGTAAAGGCCTCCCATGTATATGCAACATAAAATTTTCTCTTGTTTATCTGTCTTTGTCAGTTTAATTCACAGGCCTCAGTGACAGAACTTGAGGAAGTAGGGGGAAAGTTTTTCCTCTTCTACACAACATAGCCATCCAACTTAGAATTAGGGTTCAAGCAAAAGTCTGATTCACCAAACTGCAGAATCCCTCTTAGGCAACTCAGACAGACATCCCCCAGTATGAGAGCAGGACCTCCCCGACTACAGAGCTCTGTAATTCATACTGACGGGGAATTCCAAGTATAGCATATTCCACCCGATACTGCTTCCCTAATTGGACATATGATGATCAGCGTCAGAGCCATTCTCAATCCCCATTTGTTATTTCTGAGATGAGTCTGAACCATTAAAAAATCACACCCCACATTACTTAGAAATATCTAAAAACTGTAGTCTTCCTCACTGAATGCCCACCAGTATGAATTCGGGTGTTTTTTCAAAATGCGTATGATTATAATACAACCTCAGAGGCTATGATACAGCCCAAATACCACACAGTCATGAGCCATATAACAACATTTCTGTCATAACTGCATATATGACAGTGGTCCCATATTATTACAATGGGGCTGCCCATTAAATCTTTCATTCCATAATTTTACTGTATCTTTTCTCTGTTTAGATGTGCTTAGAAACACAAATACTTACCACTGTGTTACAAGTATCTACTCAGCACAGTAACATGCTGTACCAGCTTTTGTATAGCCTAGAATCTGCATAGCAGGCTCTACTGTCTGAGTTTGCGAAAGTATCTTGTATGATTTTGATGTTCGCACAATGATGAAATCATCTAACAGCACATTTCTCAGAGAATATGTCGCCGTTGTTAAACAAGGAATGACAGTATTTTTGAACAGAGGGACATTTTGATTCTTAAACACAGCCAGTGTTAAAAAACTAACCGGCTTGGAAATCAGAGCAGCCTGAAACCTGGAGGTGAAAAGGCATTGCTTGATTCAGCTCTGAAAACCAAAAAAAAAGCAGAGAGGAGGCAAGTACGTCTGTGAGACTAGGGGAGGAAAGACATAGCGTGGCTTTCTACTTGCAAAGCATCTTTGCCTAATGATGTTTCTTCTCTTCCCCTCTTATTTCAGATTACCTTAAATACCTGAAAGCATACCATTAAAGTTCATCATTAAAGTAACCTTTCATATTATATATTAAGCTCTCCCCTGCCCCCAATACTAACATGTTAACTCCCCCCCCCCAAAAAAGCAAAGTTCTAGGAATTAGAGATAGGTCAGGAAACTTTTGATAACAGAATAGGGAGAGACATGAAAGACCATGGGATAGGGGTGAGTGTGGTCTTGGCGAGACCATTAGTTGCCTCTGCAATATCCATTTCTCACTAACAGAACTGTGTTACACTTCAAGCAGCCACAGCCTCATTAAATAATAAATTAAGTAATTTATTAAATTAATTAATAATTAAATAAATTGTTAAATTAAATAATTAATTAAATAATACCCCTGCCTCGCAGGTAGCCAATTAGATGTAGACAACAGCTGTATGTCCACCTTTTTCCTTAAAGGGGACTGAGAAGTTTAGTTCCCTACACTTCCCCTTTGCCTTCTGGATTCCACACTGAAATTCAGATTAAATGGCTGAATAGCCAATGCCATCCTTAACCATGGGGCCATCTTGAGTGTGAAGATGCTGCTATAATGGTAGAGGAGAAAAATGGAGTCTGGCTTCCTGATGACTAGGACTCCAGCTGCCTGATCTCAGCCCCCAGACTCTACCTCCAGATCTTTTTTACATTGAATGAGAAATAAATCTCTATTTTGCTTAATTTGCATACTGTAGTTTTCATTTACAGGCAAGCAAACTTAGTTCTACCATCAAATAGAAAGTGATAAAAGCACTTGACCACTTTTTGGTGATACATCCCTCCCACGGTATCAGATAGGCACCATCACAATGGCTCCATTTACAGAGTCAGTCCCAAAAGTGTCACCTAGCACAACTTTCCTAGCTTTTCTCTACACAACCTGGCACCCTTCTGTCTGGACATTCTCTCCCTCCTCACCCTGCCCCTCAGTTCCTGATGTCTACCCACAGGTGGCCATGGCACTTGTGAGCTCTTATTATCCAATCCAGCTCTGCTGACACATTCTGTATTGTGACCACCAAGGACCATTCTGCCCAGCATCTTCGCCAAGTGCCTCCCACCTGATCTTTGCACAAAACCTGAACAATATTAATCAAGACAAGGTCACCATGGTAATGGACAAAGAGCCAGGGATTAGAGCTGATTTATTCTGTTAAAATGCTTAGTGCAAGGGCCAGGCATGGTGGCTCATGCCTGTAATCCCAGCACTCTGGAAAGCCAAGGCAGGTGGATTGCTTGAGCTCGAGAGTCTGAGACCAACCTGAGCAAGAGCAAGACCCCATCTCTAAAAATGGCCAACTGTTGTGGCAGGCACCTATAGTGCCAGCTACTGGGGAGGCTGAGGCAAGAGAATCACTTGAGTTCAAGAGTTTGAGGTTGCTAAAAGCTGTTATGCCATGGCACTCTACCATGGGTGACAAAGTGAGACTCTGTGTCAAAAAATAATGAAAAGAAAATACTTAATGCAAAATCAAATTCTTTATTCAAAAGAATATTTTGGGCCAAACATGGTGGCTCATTCCTATAATTTCAGCACTTTGGGAGGCCAAGGCAGGAGGATCACTTGAGGCCAGAAGTTCAAGACTAGCTTGGGTAATATAGACAGAGCCATCTGTCTATAAATATAACAAAAATAAAAACAAAAAAATTAACCAGGCATGGTGGTAACACATCTGTATTTCCAGCTATTCAGGGGTCTGAGGCAAAAGGATCACATGAGCCCAGGAGTTTGAGTTACTGTGAGTGATCACATACCACTTCATTCTAGTCTAAGCAGTAGAGCAAGACAGCTGAGCAAGTAGTCCCCTGCATCTCTAAAATAATAATACAAGTATTATCATTTTTATGTTGATTTTAGTATTGAAGTTAAAAACTTAGCGTTTTAGAAATTATCTATGTTAAGTTGTTTTGCATGTATTTGTGTGTCTTTGTCAAGATCATGCCCTATAGGAGGCAGTAAGAAAAATATCCTAGACCCTGTGAGACTGAGAACCATAATGTTAAAAGTTACTGATGAATGATACATTTACTAATAGCTATAAGTCCCAGTCTCCTTGCAACTCTTTACAGCAAGCCCCCAGCTGTCTGTAGCCTGCCCTGATCCTCCCCTGACAAATAGCCAGTAGGGTCTGAAGACTGTCCTCTCTGGACTAAGGCCTCGAAGACAGGCTATGGTGGCAGTAGGATCTGTAGGCCTGGCTGTGTGGCATGGTCCTCCCTGCTGTGCCACTCACTGGCACTCTGGGACAGCCTGCTTCTCTCATAAACAGGTGTACTGGATAATCCTGTTCTCATGACGGAGCCCCATTTACAGTTTTCATTGTCCACTAGATGCACATATTTATAAGCAGGACTCTCTGCATGCTCAAAGTGTTCCATGGTATCTGCTTATGACTCTGTAGCCACAGCCCTTCATTGGCTGCCCAGAAAAATGTGCTCCCACCACTACGCAAACACAGGCTTCTCCAAGCCTGTCTGTGTCCAGCTTTCTATTTCTGTGCACCCACCCAGGCCTCTACTTTTGCTCACACACACGCCCCTCCCCTTTGAAGACTGACACACCCTTACCATGTTGCCCACTGTTGACATTGGCACTGGTGGACCTTGAATGAATCACTTAGCCCCTCTTCCGTTCCTTTATCAGAAATTGATAGGGAATTCAAAGATCCCTTCCTATTCTGAAACGCTGTGATATTTTGTACATGGAGACTTCCTTGTACAGGCTGATACTTTCTCTTTCACTCTAATGCATACCTATCTCTTTCCTGATTAATAATATTCACAATAATAGTAATAGCTGACACTTGAATAGCACCTGCTGTGTACCAGGGATGATGCTAGGCTCTCTGCATGCATTAGGTCTTCTGATTCCTAACTAATCTATGTAAAGTAGACATGATTACTCTACCTGCATTGTGTCTTAAGAGAGATCAGAGAATTAAAATAATATTCCTAAGATAGTCAAGAATACAGCCAGGACTAGAAATTAAATCTGACTCCAGAGCTCAGTCCCATAATCACTACACTATTCTCACACAGTATCATGAGCCTAATGGTCCCTTGTTGTTGCCAAAGTTCTAGGTTCAAATCAGTGTCCCTACCCAACCAGTTACCCAAATACTCTTAAATGATCAATTATTATCAGCTATTGTTCTTGTTGCTTCTGGAGTTCTTCTGTCACTGTTTCCTTCTGGGCGCAAAAAAGTTTCTTTTGGCTGTAATGTACTGAGATCACCTCTTCAAAACAAACAAATAAATTTAAAACATTGCAGAAGAGGGAATTCCAAGAGAAAGAATGCCACTAAGTAAGTTCTTTGGTGGAGAGTTCTTTTTTAAAACAAAATTCAATCTCCTCAAAGCGTGATTGCTTCAGAGGATTTTAAAGAATTTCTTATTTATTTTTTGCTACATACAGAATTCAAAGAATTGATTTAACAAGAATTTGAGTTCCACTCTAAAACTCTACACTGGTAATAGCATCTTCTACAGACATTATTCTATTGGGTAGGGAAGCATCACTGGTTCCTAAGCAACAGACCAGAAGCAACAGAGGAGAACGTAGCAAAGAACAAAAGCTCAAGGGCTCTGAATTCCACATCCCACTCCACTTCTAGGACCTTGAACGAGTTGCTTGCTACGAGTACCCTTTGCTCCTTGTCTTGTTAAATGAGGACAACAAGTTCAGCCTATTTTGAGAAAGCAACTTCTAAAAGCTTCCTGCCACTAAAATGTATAATTAAAATGTATAATAGAAAGCTATTTGGTCATTAACATAACATTCTACCATTAATATACGTGTGCAGTCTTGGCTTTCATGCATTAATTAGTAAGAATTCTTCAATCAGAGTCTTCCTGAATATAAACTAAAACAAAATGTGTGTTCCACATTAAAATTGAAAAAATACGTAAATTTCAAAGGATCCCAGGTTTGAGAGCTACAATATATATGAAGACCCAAATACTCTTGAACCCTATTTAGTATCTCCAAAGGGAGGATGGCCTATGCCTCTTTAAGTTGCATGTTCTACTCCTGTGTAACTCATTATCACCATCATCCTTATTATCAACAAAAAAGTGATGAAAATCTAACTAATTATTAATAGAGTGAGCATCATAAACAGAAAAGCCACCTCATTTTTCTTAAGTTATTATTTAATTAAAGGCGACATGGAATTCAACCCATATTCCGTTTTCATTTTGATGGAGATGAAGTGTACTTATAAGCACCTTCAGAAAAAGATGCTCAGACTGTTTACCTCAAAAGAGAAGATTCTGTGGGATCACTTCTGAAGAGCAACCAAGGACAGAGGACTTTGGGACTTCAGGACTTCAGGACTTTCTTGTACTTCTCTAAAATTTTGTTTTGTTCTGTTTTTTTTTTTCTTTTTTTAACCAAATAAAGCCATGCCAATCTGGAAAGCATCCTTTAGAAGAATTTTATTTAGAGATTTCCCTTTACTAATTTTAAAGACATATCTGTGAACAAACTCTGTTTAAATCAAGAAAGTGAGGAGGAAAATGCCAATTATTATTAATAGAGCTCTCCCTTCAGTTAACCAAACAGAATGCATAATAGCCACTCAAAGCAGGTGCTCCTCTCTTTAGGGGGTTAGTTATATGTATACTGAAGGTATCAAGTTGAAAAGTGAAGTCAATATTTGTCTTAGTTTACATGTCAAACTGGAAGATCAAACAAACAGCTCCTGTTATAACAAATGAATCGGTCTCGGTAATTTTGTTATGTTGTTTCTGATAACAAGATCAGCAGGGGCTCAGAAAATATTTACCAAGGAAGTCACACACAGAAAAGGTAACTCACTTTTCATAAGACTGCAAATATTATGAAGATGTGATGCAATCCAAATACCCCCAAGTTTAGGTGTTGACAGAAAAATACAACACCACCAGCTCTGAGGACTGAGGCAGTGCCTCTGCTCACCTCTAAGTACAATGGTAGACCGCCCGGAGGGAAACCAGCTGCAAACAGGGCAGAAGTAGGTATTTCTAGACAGTAGCTCATGCTCAGAAGAGAGAGCTGAGTTAGCCCACCAGAAATGTCCCATGTACATCCTCAATTTCACCATCCCAGGCACAATCACCTCCCACAGAGACTATTCAATTAATGACTTTTCACAGTAAAGATCCTTAAAAGGCTCACTTTTCAACAAACAAATTCCTTTTTTCTGTTTTGTTTTTTTCTGTTTTATCCTTTTCTTTTTTTCTTTTGGCCGGGGTCAGGTTTGAACCTGCCACCTCCAGTATACGGGGCCAGTGCCCTACTCCTTTGAGCCGCAGGCGCCACCCCTGTTTTATCCTTAAACTTTCTCTATAGCAAATAGATCACTCAGTTTGATAGTTCAGGCATAGGTATACCCATGAGTTTCCCTAGACACACATGTGAGATGATTTGGGACTGTGTTCGATGTTTGTATGTGCCCTAGTTGTTTTGCTTTGCCTAAATAATGCTGTTACAAACTGACTGTGTCACCCCACCAAATTTATATTTGAAATCCTAACCCCTAAGGTGATGGATGGTATTAGGAGCTGGGCCTTCGGGAGGTGATTAAGTCATGAGGGTGGGGTTCTCATGAATGGAATCGGTGCTCTTATTAGAAAGGACACCAGAGCCTGCTCTTTCTCTCTTCTGTCACCCATATGAGTATACAGGGAGAAGACAGCCATCTGCAAGCCAGGGAACAGGTCCTTGGGAGAATAGCACCTTGATCAAAGCCCCAGCACCTTGATCTTGAACTTCCAGTTTCCAGAACTGTTAGAAATAAATGTTGTTCACTCAGCTTGTGGTAATTTGTTGTAGTACCATGAACCATAAGACATCTCCTAAAGAAGAAGGATGAAGAAGGAGCTCCTCCTTCCACTCTCCCACCTGTTGAGTGCATTCTTTATTTCCTGGTGCTTCATCACAGCACTCTCCTGGAGTCTCCATTCTGTCCAAAACATATGACAGTTAAGTTCGAGAACTCATCCTAGAGAAAGTGCTACAAGCCTCATTGCTGAATATGACCATAATCACCTTCAAAGTACTCCCTTGGGCCATCTGGTGACCATGGTGATATTCAGCTATGCACTTTTTCTAGGATGAGTGTGTGAACTTAGTTGTCCCACCTACATATTTTGGTTGAGCTGTAACTTTAGTTTCCTGTGTAGTCTTAGTACAGGATAACTGTAGGCCCCCCAAAGGTTGAAAAGTTTGTTTTTAAAAAATGGGGCGAGCAGGGCGTGGTGGCTCGCACCTCTAATCCTAGCACTCTGAAAGACCGAGGTGGGTGGATTCCTTGGGCTAGGGAGTTTGAGACCAGACTGAGCAAGAGCAAGACCCTGTCTCTACTAAAAATAGGAAAAAGCTAGCCGGGTATTGTGATGGGTGCCTATAGTCCCAGCTACATGGAAGGCTGAGGCAAGAAGATCTCTTGAGCCCAGGAGTTTGAGGTTGCTGTGAGCCATGACACCAGGACATTCTAGCCTGAGGCAACACAGTGAGACTCTGTCTCAAATAAAATAGTAAAATTAAATTAAATTAAAAATGGAGCAGAAAGAACAATATACTCTCCAAAGAGTATCATCTTGGCATGCTTTTCTACCACCACCATGAACCGTTATCTTCCCTTCTTTGGGAATATCATAAATGTTTAGTATGCTAAGTCCAAGCTGTATTGTTATCAACCTTCAATTTATTATTTATAATCTATATAAAATGATGATTGTTCAATTGATATACTTCTCCTTTTCTTTTCAATTTAGAGATAGGATCCCACTATGTTGACCAGACTGGAGCGCAGTGGTTATTCACAAGTGTGATCACATGGCACTATGGCCTCAAACTCCTGGATTCTAGTGAGCTCAGACCCTCAGCCTGCCAACTAGCTAGGATTACAGGTGCATGATGACACCATGACCATCACAACTGATATGCTTTTCTATCTGTGCATATTTGGGGGGAATCTTGGCCCCTGTCTGGAATACATTCTAGTTTTTCCTATTAGATTATGGAAATGTTTTTGTCATTTAATGGCTTTTTCCCTCATAGCAGTGTTTACTGGAATAAATAATAGTTGCTGAGCAATGGATAGGTCTAACTGGTCTGATTCTGATTTATACAAATGTATTTTTGTACCTTGTCAGTGGAATCTGTTCTCTCTAATTAATCTGGTACCTTCTTTGGGCCCTAAAAATGTCTATTTTCCCTGCCTCTTTCCTTTCAGAGGGCTAATCCTGCTTCCTAGAACTGTCTCTCCTTACCAGTCACCCTATGCAAATTGTGCACTTGCTTCACAACCAATGGCCACTGTTTTCTCTGGACTCATTATTGTCTTATTGGCTGCACCATGTTTACCCTGTAAGCACATCTTGTTGAAATGTCTTTCTCCTCAATTAGCCTGCAAATTCTATTGTGTTCTCTCCCTACCACCCACCACCTTCACAGCACCCAGCAGGGAGCTGAACAAGTTGTCTATGTTTAATAAGTAATTATTGAATTGGACTTCTGTGGAATTAATTATTGTTTTATACTCTGTTGTACAGTAGGGGCCAGATCCACACACGTTCATGTCATTTTTCAAAAGTGCTCTGTGCTCCGTGCATGTTGGTCTAAATATGCAAAGATGTTTTGCCCTGTAGACCTTGATTAGTATAATAACAAGGTGGCTAAATGCTTGGCTTTGGAGACAGGTCTGAGTGTGACATCAAGCTGTACTACTACCAAGAGAGCTTCTTAATATCGCTGAGCCTCAGATCCTTAATTAACAAATGAATAAAATGATGCTTCATTTCCTAGTTATTGTAAGATTTAAATGAATGCTCCTTCTCCCCTTATCTCTTAAATTATTTCAAACATATTTATTTTATAGTCATGTTCAGATTGCTCCATTATTTTATTTTGGCAGATAGTAAAATTTCTCACCCAATGCTAAGCTTCATCTGTCTTTCTTAGCATTAGCTTTCTTCATGCACTTTAAACCCGGAGTTTGTGGGCTCATCACAGGTAGAAGTTTCTATTGTAAATATAATGCAATACACTTTCTGAGAGTGACCCTCCTCAAGGCACCCCTATGCCTCCAATGAGAAACGACCTTGAATGAGAATCTCAAGACTCCTGCATTAAGGTGACATTGTAGATGTCATGGATGCATTGATTGAGCCACTCATAAGGAACCTGGATGCTTTCTAAAGTAAGATTGTGTCTGCTTCTTCCTGCCACTAAGGCACATAACTTTACAAACACTGCCCTTTGGGGAGCACCAACACTCCCTCCAGCCTCAGCCTACAAGCCAGGGATTTGGTGGAATTCTCTAGTTTCAGGTCATGTCCCTGTTTTGTCTCCCTACCATAAGGGGTTTTTTTGGTTTCAATTACCCCACAGAGTTGAACTTTTCTCTCCGACCCAGAAACCACCCAGCTTATGCCTCTTGCCTGCTCATTGCTTTGTGTTCCTGTCTTATTTTCTGGCCTAGAGAGACATTTTTGTCTTGTTGGAGGGTGGGGGCAGGAGGGAATGTGCCATTGATTGATAGATTTAATATTTTGGTATTTTTGTTTATTCCTAATATGTGTTTGGAGCTAGAGATAGAAAAGGTCAGGCACCTGTAGGTGCTTAGAATCACAGCACGATGTTGAACTGGAAGGAATCCTGTGGTCTGGGCCTTAGAGTGTGGATTCAAGAGATGCAGGAAGGCTGCAGGACCTCACTGGGACAAGTGCGTCCTCCAGGAGGAAGGAACATGTAAGCCAGGTGTCAAAAAAGGAAAAGTTAGTTAGCACACTGTATGTGAGTATTTGTGTGTGTCCTGTGGGTTTAGGCTATAAAAAGGAGACATAAGCAGAATTCAAAACCCAAAGAGTTTAAATGACTTAGCCAAGGTCATTCAGTTCTGTCTCATGGTAGGCACCTAACTTTGAGCAAAACTATGGCAAAGCCATATTAGAGAACTGCTAGCTATACAAAGAAGAAGGAGGAGGAGGAAGAGGAACAAGCCAAGGAAGAAGATGGGAAGGCGGATGCAATGGTACTCTTTACCTTTCAGTTCTGAATGGACAGCATTCATAAATAGCACATGTGCAGATTTGATTCTCAAGACCTTTCATAAAACAGCATATGATAAAAAGTAAAAATGAAATAAAACATGGGGGAGTGCATGTGTACGTACTGGGGAAATGAGAAGGAAAAGAAGGACCACTGGACACCATCCACTACAACCTCTTTATTTTACAGGTGACAACACTCAGATGCAGAAAGAGTAAGTGACTTGCCTGAGGTCATGCAAATGTAGACCCAAGACTAGCAGCCCAGGCTCCTAACATTTGTACAGTTTTCTTCTCCTCTCATCCTCAAGGAGAAGTAGACTTCACTGAGAAATATTCCATGGAGCAGATATGTTTTGAGCCAAGCAAAAAGAAGCAGCATTTATAATTTTGGTTCTTACAAATTAAAACTCCATAGGATACTATGTTGGTGGGTCTGATGATTTATAAAATGTAATCAAAATGGCTTTTCAACAAATAAAATCCTTTTTGTTTTGAATACTCTATATTCTGGAACATGACATAAGGAATGAAAGAAATGATAGGAGTCTTCATGGGCTAAGAATAGGATATCCCACATTTGCTGGGGCAGTCGTCAGTGGTCATAGGAAGTGACAGGTATGAGTGATGACAAATCATTAAGTTTGTTGACTTATAACTGGCTTCTTAGGGAATTAGACTCTGGCATTACTAATTTGGCTATTGACCTCTCAGACTGATCTCCTAAGGAAGTAAAAGTAACTTCAAATCTGGATAGTGTTTGTATATTTTTTCCTCAAATATAATCTTAATGCAAAAAATCAAAGATGACCTTCTCAACAAAGCTTCTATTCATTTGAATTTTGACATTTTATTAAACTTTGGCTTATTTTCTAAAGCTAAATTCAACTCAACATCTAATTTAAAAGACATTAATAAAACAAAGGAATTTATTGTCCTAGACTATCCATGCTGTACTTCTAGAAATAGCATTGTTGACAAGATGATTTTTCCACTGGAAAGACTATGATTTTATCATTTTTAGAGTTCTACTTTTTTTTTAAAGAAAGAAGTTTAGGTGTTTTAAGCTAATAATTCCCTATCTAAGAAATAATCCTAAGAAAATAACCAGAAATTCAGATGAATATACAGATAAGCTCATCACTTAATCATTTATCACAATGAAAAATTAAAATAAGTCTAAATTTCCAACAGTAATACAGTAATTAAATAAATTATCACATATACAAGCATTGGAATATTGAATTTATGGTTTGAAGAATATTTAAGGATATGGAAAATGCTTCCTATAGAACGAAACTCCATGAGAATAGAAACCAATTGGTCAATATTGCCCAGTTGACCCTTAAATAACATAAGTTTAAACTGTGTAAGTCCACATATACATGGATTTTTTTTCTGTAGAAATTACTGTGAGGGTAAATGCCTCTCCCGCCTCCCCTTCTACCTCCTCCATCTTCCTTCTCCTCATTCTACTCAGCATGAAGATGATAAGGATGAAGACCTTTATCATGATCCACTTTCACCTAACGGTAGTAAATATATTTTCTCTTCCTTATGATTTTCTGAACAACATTTTCTTTCTGTAGTTTCCTTTATTGCAAGAATACAATATATAATACATATAATGTACAAAACCCGTTTTAATTGACTAAGTTATTGGCAAGATCAACAGTGGACTATCAGTAGTAAAGTTTTGGGAGAGTCAAAAGTTCTACAGGGATTTCCTACCGTTGAGGGGGTACCCTGACTCCTGTGTTGTTCAAGGGTCAACTATATGCTCAGTTTTTAACATGGTGACTCAATAGATGCTTTTTGGTTGAGTGAATGAGCAGATGAAAATAATAAATTTTAAAAAGAGGCATTTAAAGCTATGCATATATTTTAATTTAGATAATTTGTTCTCAAATAAAAGACTCGGAAGAGATACTGTCACCATTATTACAAACAAAAGCATTTTTTTCTTGTGGCTTTATACCATGTACACATAATTAAAATGTGTTTGCTTTCAAAACAGAAATATGTTTCTTGGGTGCTAATGTAGATTTTTGAAATGTGATAAAGAAGCTGAAAGTAAAACAAAAGATAGTCTTTTTTCCTAATCAATTTTTTCTCCCCTAATTCTATTATATTGAACCTTATTTTTCAAAATCTGTTCCTTGTTACCATAGTGATCAGCTCCCAGTGTGGAATTATATCACACTGGCTCTCTTTCAAGTTTCAATAATGTGCTGTCAACACCCACTTTCCTTTCAAAATGTTCAAATCCTCTAATCACTGAGCACCTTAATAGCCTCACTTTTGGGGAGCTGGAGTGGGAGCTGGGGCTTAGGAAAGGGTTCTGTGTAGAAAGTGGGAGTGAGAATAAAGAAAAAGAAAGAAGTAAAATTTAAAGTAAATTATTTTACCATAGAAAATAAGATTTGACCTTCTACGTAGAGCAATTGACTCTTCTTAGTATATCTCAAAAATTCATTTTATAAATGATCATCTAATGGATGAATTAAGCCTTAATTTAAAATGACAACATTTGAGAATAAAGGTGTATAGTCTGTATTAGAATTCATAGAATATCCTTAATATAAAAAGAGCCTTTACAAAGCAATAAAAAGATACTTATTTCAGTAGGAAAATAGGGGAAAGATATAGATTGTTTACAAATGAGAAAGTAAAATGGTCAATAAACAGCTAAAAAGATTTTCAACACTGCTAGTAGTCAAAGAAATAAAAATAAAACAAGATGCAATCTTTTGCCTGCTAATTGATAAAAAATTAAAAGGATGATAATGCTAACTTAACTAGAGGTTAGAGTATGGGCATTTTCTTTTTCTCTTTTCTTTCTTGAGACAAAGTCTCAAGCTGTTGCCCTGGGTAGAGTGCTGTGGCATCATAGCTCATAACAGCTTCCAACTCTGGGGCTCAAGTGATCCTCTTGCCTCAGTTTTTCTATTTTAGTAGAGACGGGGCTGGTCTTTTTGCTTAGTCTAGTCTTGAACTCTTGAGCTCAAGCAATCCACCCACCTCAGCCTTTCAGAGTACTAGAATTACAGTCATGAGCCACCACACCCAGCCAGCATTTTCTACAGTGGAACCTCTGTAAGTTGACCACTCAAGGAACTGTAACAGACTGGTCAATATACGGAGGTGGTCAACATAAGGAAGTAGACCTACTATACTGATACGTACATGTATGGTGCAGCATGTCCAGTCAATGAAAGTTATATCAACTTAAGGAGATGGCAGTGTAGGGAGGTGGTCAGCTATGGAGGCTCCACTGTATTTGCTAAGAATGTAAACTGATACGATTCCTCCAGATGTCTTTTGAAGTAGGATTTCTACTTACCTAAAGGGGAAAAATATATAAAGAAACAGAGATACATAATCACAAAGATGGAGATACAATATAATAGTTATATAAAGTATGTGATGACCTGTTCTAAAGCCATTGAACATGATGATTAGATCTGTATTTCTTGACATGAAATGATCTCATGTTGACAAGGAAAAAAAAGAAAAACCAGATGGAGATTCGGAAGACTTCTGAAAATACCCTAGGGAAAGTAAATATGTATGAGTCTCCACAGAAACAGGTCTAGACGCTAATACACCAAAATATGGATAGTGAATATTGCTGGAGATATGCTTTTGAGTGATTTTTATTTATAAATTCTGGGTTGTATGGAGGTTTATAATTGGCAAGTTGAAATCAGAAAAATGATGGAGACATTTTCATTTTTGTTACACACCAGATAAGTTTCCTATAGTTGAATTTAAAACATAAGTTCCTAGACATATAAAGCTATTAGGAATGATGCAAAACTTGGAAACCAAATAGGCCTAAAAGGAAGTGGTGGTGGTTGGATTGGGAAGGTTTATGGAAACCCCTGGCACGAATCTAGAAATCAACAAGTAGTTATCAAATATGAACCTGGATTTAACCAACTCATTTTAGAAGAAAGGAAGCCCAGACTCACAAGAGCGCTTGCTCTGGGTCACAGGAGTGAAGGGAGGAATTCCCATCTCCCCTGACTTTGAGTCCTTAGGTTTTCCCACCAGAACATGCCACCCACATTGTGCAAACTGGCTTTTCCCTCCAGCAACTTCAGGTGGCTGTCTATTTTGTTAACAACATTTTTTGTTTTTATTTATTGGATGACAAATCTTGAGCAAAAAAAGAAACATAGTATGACTCAAACAGTGAACTGAGTTTACATAGAAATTATAGGCCTGGGCTGCTGTTTGGTAAGAGTTGGGAACTAATTACAAGGTAGTCCCAAAACAATATCTCTTTAGGAATCACGAGCATTTCTGAAAATGTCCTAAAGTTGATTGCTGGCCAAGGGTGTTTCCTGCATGAAAATCCAAACATTTGCTTGTTTATTTTTATGCTGTAGTATAGGACTTCTAAGAATCTTTCTTTGAATCAAAGACTTCACTAGAAATAATGTTATGTTAAGTCCCTTCACACCAAGGAACTCATTCAGATAAAGAAGCATTTCTGCTCAGCTCCTGTAGCTCAGCGGCTAGGGCATCAGCCACATATACTAGAGCTGGTGGGTTCGAATCCAGTCCCGCCCTGCCAAACAACAATGACAACTACAACCAAAAAAAAAAAAAAAAAAGAAGAAGAAGAAGAAGCATTTCTGTTGCTAATGTAAACTGACATTCCTGACAGGAAGCCATTCCAGTTCAAATTTGCCTATAACATCCCTGAGTATAAACAAAATTGGGTGAATAAAGAAAACCCACATTCCTGACTTAACTGCTCCTGGGAGTCCCTGCTGGCATCTCTTGTGGGTTCCCATACACCAGACTCCCAGCCACATTTCCCAAGGGGGCACACCTGCACACTCTTCCTGTCTGCTCAGTCTCTTCCTGAAGCTCTCTGCTGCCAGCCCCACCAGAGGAAAGTTAAAATCTATTGCCAGGACTCTCTCAGATGTTCCCAAGTGTGCCTTGCCTCAATTAATAGCCAGGGAATATAGTCTCTGAAGCCTGGGGAGAAAGCAAGTTGGAGGAATGCAACAGCAGTCAAGTCTCACTCCCCCTTCAGGTACACAAATACTTCTTTAAGCCACTTGCTATTTGGGTGGCTCTAGATAGTTGACTCAGATAGTCATAAATGGCCATATGCCCTCTTGATTCTCGGTGTACAGTCAATTACTCCCCAAGGCATCTTGGAAGTGTGGCCGAGGCTGCAGTCCTCAACCCTTGTACTTGAATAAACTCTCTTCCAACTAGACTCTGATCCTCTTGATCAATGTGTTAGCCAGAGACCCAGCAACCTCCTATTCTCCTCTCTCTCCCCCAGGCACATGATAAGGGTCCCTTCCTCTCCTTCAACAAAAAACTGGCCTAGTACAAAGCAGCTCATATAAACAACCACTTAAAGACCTGTCCTTCCCCTCTCCCCCTCAATCAGACAGGTCTAGACAGGTCTGAATCTTGTAACAGGCACAAATAAGGAACTTGGCTACGTGCATTTTCATTGTCGTGTAATACTCCAAAGCAAAAACCTGTTCTGGAAGAATGAAAGCAGTTTGCATGGTATTAAAAGAAGTTTAGTATTTGACTGCAAGAGTTTTAGGTCAAGTTCACTGGTAAAAAAATAGAAAGCACCACATACAAACATGGATCTAAAAACCAAGAAAGCCACAAAAGCCAAACAATGAAAAGGTTGCTTAAATTTGTCATTTCTATAAGACCAGACTGAATTACTGGTTAGACAACTTTTAAAAGTTAGCAACAGTTGAAGCTTCATTTTATTTCAATTTGTCAAAGTCAATTTTAAAAATGCCTTACATGACTTGCATGAATTCACTGAAGCACTTAACATATTACACAGCAATTAAAGAAGTTATTTCAATAATATATATTTACACATCAATTAAAAAGGTTATTTCAATAATATATACATGGTTAGGCTCTTGTGCTCAGATCAACGTCTAGCATCAGAGATTATCTGCGTAACACACAAAATTTAGCACCCAGATTTGACTATTCAGATATAAATGCAACTGGTCTCAGAGAAGATCAATGTTTATAGCCTTAGAATCATTCAATATTTAATTTAAATGCAAGCTGGTTTATGCCTGAAGCCAAAGCCTGACGTTTCAAGGTTTCTTTTTTCTCCCCCTCTATCACTAAAAGCCTAAACCCAGCAAAAAGCAATGCAAACACACAAGGGCTGAGTGAGTTTCAGGACCTCAACCAGAAGGGCCCCTGACCATGATACAGGGTTCCCCTCTACAGGGCTGGACAGGAATACTTTCATTTCATAGGCCTGGGCAAACCAGCCTTTCCAGATTGCATTCTCCAGACACGAGCAAGATCAGAGAAAAGCAGCCTGATCCGTATCTCATCCAGGCAGGCCCCTCCTGGAGTGAAAAACCGTACACCCTGTTGCCTCACTTGAGACAGGAAATGCAAGGACTAATACCTAATTTTTCCTAACACATCCATTTGCTTATCAGCATGGGCAGGATGTTTTCTGTCTGTTAATTCCTGGCCAAGTGTGATAACATTCCCAAGACCTCCTGCTCTTAGGCAATAATGAACCCCAGACAAAAGGCCCACGTGGGCTTCCCATGCAGGTCCCCTACCTCTGCTGCTAGAGGTTCTATTGACCTTCTTTCCCTTCTGTTCATCTCTCTGTCAATAAACTCTGTCTGGTCACCTATCTGTGTCTGTGGTTTCATTCTTGAACCTGAGACCAAAGCACCCAACACCCAACACAAAGAAATTAACAACAACTGTACTTCCAGGAATAAGAGTGCTAAGGCCCACCCACACATCTGGCCCAGCCTTGAGAAGCCTGCTCCCTGGCAGCACCAACTTCCTGACAGGTTTCTTTACGTCACTCTTATCCCCTTTAGTGGATTTTGACAAGGCCAGAGCCATGCTTTCAGAAGGCAAAAATTCAATTCAAGGCCAAACAAAACACTTATAGAAACATTACGAAAAGCAGAAATCATGGGCTAAAAATTAGAAACCATGCCTAAACAAAAAATCCAAATAAATCTAGATCCAATTCTTATATTGGTCCTTTTATTGGATTTTATTTATTATCTTGCCTTTCAAATGCCACACACACTTAGGAAAGAACAACCAGAAAATAGAGACTAAAAAAAAGGAACAAAGAATATTCATACTCACTTCTTCCAAGATGGAATACACATCCATGTCTTTCAAGATTCTTCCGTGTGGCACTCATACATATACATAAGATTTTTACAAAACTAGACCCCTGAAGTATGTGTTGTTTGCTTATTCACCAGTGGTTTCCAAGTTTGGTTGTATCTTACCGAGGGAGACTTTAAATATCTTCATGGTCCAGCCTTACTTCTTATCACTTAAACAAAATTTGAGGGATGAGACCCAGGCATCAGCATTTTTAAACATTCCCTAGATATATCCAAGATATAAACACGTTGGGGAAGAGGCCTTATGTAAAAAGCTGACAGCAAGGAGATTGGGTTAGGGGGTAAAGTAGGCAGTTGTCAAAAAAGGTGTGTATTCAGATTGTCCCTGAAAATTCATTACTTATCCCCAAGGCTGACTCAGTAAGAACAAAGAATGAGGACACGTTTGAGGAAAAGAAAAGAGAAGTTTATTATTTGGCAGAAAATGAGGAGGGCAGCAGGCTAGTGTCTCAAAAGACCACCATCCAAGCTCTAAGCAGAAAAACAGGGCTTTTGAAAGGGACATTTTTAGTGTTTGGGTGTCATATGTGGTGGCTTTGGGCTATTACTGTTTAACTATAATTGGTGGTTTCAGTGGACCATCTCTCAGATAACTATGGTCTTGTGACCCTTGTGTGGACAATTCTGTTGAGATACTTCCTTGGTTTAAGATACTAGAAAACAAACAGCAAAGGACATTATTCTGTCCCTTTGATTCTTGGCCTCAGGAAGGAATACAAGTTTTAATTCCCAAAAAGGGTGACAGATTTTAAAGAGACAACTTGTTAAACATTTTGTTGCCCTTTGTCAGACCTTTACCTCTGTTAAAAAATCACTTCGGGAACTTTGTGGAAATACAAAGGCCTGGAGCTTCTATTTCTGTGAGCCTTGGACTCTAGGTCCCTTATTACCAATGCAAACGATTCAGATTCACACCAGGTTGGAGAACCGCCAATTTAAATAGCCAATCCCCTACTATATGATCACTTTTTGAAGTGGTCCACTCCTCCCCATCCTCACTAGGGCAAATTTCCAGAGCTGGGTGCTTGTATACTGTAGCCTCTGGCCACATGTGGCTATTGAGCACTTGAACTTATGGGGTATTCAAATCAAGCAAAGTTGCAAACAGAAAATGAACCCTGGATCACCAAACACTTGGTACACATTGAAATGATAGTATTTTGGACATACTGTATTTCTTTTCTTTAAATTATGCATATGGCTCACATTGTATTTCTATAGAACAGGCTGCTATGAGAGCAGGACCTGTGTTTACTACTATCTTTGCAGCAGCTGGTTCAGTGATTTTAGATCAAATAGGCACTCAATCAATATTTTTTTGATAAAGGGAATGAGTTGATGAATTAATGAATGAACACAAACATATGGCAGCCTGAGCATGTGCTATATTATCCCACAGACAAAGGAAAAAACTTTTGGAACACAAATGCTATTTTCATTTAGGTTCCCCCAGAAGCCTTTCTTGAGACAAGGATTCAAGTGCAAGTGGTCTATTTGGGAGGAGATTCCCCAAAAACACATGTGTAGGAGTGAAGTGTGCCTTGGAAGGAAAGGAGCATAAAGGTATATTAGGAGCACAGTTACCACAGTGCACAACCAGGACTTAATCCTGCTGGGGAGCTTCAGGCAATAGGGTAGAAGATGTGCCCGGGAGATCGCTCCACTCCTTCAGGTGAGGGAGCTAGGGTGTCATGGCTGAAAGCTGCTGGGAGCAGCACCTGTGTTAATTCCCTGTCCCGCTGTGTGCTTTGGCCTCTAGCAGGCAGAGAATTCCTGCAGGTGTACATCCTGAAATGGTACAGCTAAGGGACAGGGTGAACCTATTTCTTCGGAATGTTGTTTTCTTTTTAGTTCAAGGTACTTGAAAAACAACAAATGCAGGCTGTCTCTGAACTCCCCTTATCTGCCTAATGACAGATCATCCAAAAGGAACTCAGTTGTCGGTCACCAATCCCTTCCCCAGGGGCTTACATCAACCAGAGAAAATTAAGTCTTATCACAGAAAGGAAACTAGAACTCACTACTGCCCAGACAGACTCGATGGTGAATCATAATCTATTCTTTTGAGGGTCCATTCAATCTGTCCCCAAATCAATTACTGTCCCTTAAGTTACCCACATCCCTTCTCTTGTATGCCCCGTGAAGAAGGAATTTAAGTTTCTACATCTCCCTGGCTTTTGGGATGCCCACTTGATTTTCTCTTTGTGATGCCCCTATTCTCGTAATAAATTTGCCTACTTTCCTCCAATTAATCTATTTAATGTCATTTAAATTTATAGACTCAGTCATCAAACCTTCCCAGGGTAGAGGGAACATCTTCTCTTCCCTACAGGGCATAGCCAAGGACAGCTAACTAAACATAGTTACTTTGTTAAACAAGCCCATTCTTTTCATTGCCTAGTATTTAAAACTGGTACCACTGTCACACAGCTCCACATGTCCCACATGGTCAGAAAAGTTTCATAAGGGACCCTGCGTCAACTTGTCTGTGTTAAGCCACTTCTGTCTCAGCCAGTCCTCTCCTGAGTTCCAGCAGATAACTCTGGTATTCCTAAAAGAAGAGATGCCCAACCAGTGAGCCCTGTCACTGAGTTCACAGCTCTGGCCTTTATCCTCTATTTCTTACTCCTAGGCCATGTTGGGGGAGTGATTCTTTCTGCTGTTTTCTCCATTACAATGCTAACTGTCCCAGGAATGTGGCTAGCACTTGTCTTTGGGTTGCCCACAGTGCATGCACACAGGCCTGAAATCGTAGCAGCCGAATGTTTTAATAAAGACCCAAGTTTCTAGTTTTAGAAAATAGAATTTAAATAATTTCACAAAAACCAGACCATAACAGTCCCATTTTTGGAGATTAATTCAGTCTGGTTCTTATTCTAATTATTCAGAGCCTCCAGAATCATTTGACTGAGCACAGCGAAGTGAGGCAAATAGGACTGAAGGAGCAGTAAACAAATGGGAAATGAGAAATGGCTGTTTTAGGAGGGATTGAACTCAAGCAGCCCTGAGTTTTATAGCAATTTTAAATCTGCTTGATACCTGTCAACCCAGAGAAATGACTGAGGCAAAAATCTCAATCAATGGAGGTGTATTAAGCCAAGATTTTGAGGATGTGCCCAGGGAAAAAACAATCTGCAGACAAGCTGTGCTGTTTTTTGTCAAAGAGAAGATTGGAACCTTCAGCACTTCAAAGGCACACAGAAGGAAGGGAAAAGGCAGGGGGAGGAGGCGCTGGTGAGACAGTGGCTACATTCTTATGAGGCCCAAGACATCTGCATTTTAGGTAAAATCAGGGAAGGAGGTAAGCATCAATTATGTAGATGTTCCACCGAAGGGCACATCTGTATAAGAGGGAAGAATGCCTGATTCTGTTTTGTTTCCAGTTCTGTTACCTGCAAGATAAACTTGTAATTCATTATTAGTATGGAATTGAACATCTTTTAGATTTAGGTGTTAGACATAGGTATAACTTGTATGTCCTTGCTTATGGGAGGTTAGCAAGAGATATCCCTAATAAACGATCTCTGGGACCAGCTCTTCATAGGTGCGTGAGGCTATGATTTTATTTATACATACCATGAAAATGCACTTCTGTTTTCCGTTAACAGTTTATTTCAATCAAGGTCTTAGTTTTATTCAGATGACTTGGGCCAAATCATCATCACAACCTGTCATTGCCAGAAGTCTACATTCAATCCATTTACCTGAATTTAGGTAGCATAAAAGCTTAGGTGATTATATGAAATATTTAGATTATAATTAATCTAAGTTAACAAATAATCTAATTGTTAATAACCTAATTATTTAATCAATACTCTAAAGAGCCTGTAAATAGTTGGGCCAACCTTAATTTAAAAACAAACTAGAGCTGGGTATGGTGGCTCATGCCTATAATCTCAGCATTCTGGGAGGCCAAAGCCAATGGATTGCTTGGGCTCAGGAGTTGGAAATCACCTTGAGCCAGAGTTAGACCCCATCTCCAAAAATAACTGGGCATTGTGGTGGGTACCTGAAGTCCCAGCCACTCAAGAGGCTGAGGCAAGAGGATCACTTGAGCCCAGGAATCTGACATTGCTGTGAGCTCTGACGCCATGGCACACTGCTGAGGGTGACAAAGTGACACTCTGTCTCAATAAATAAATTAATTAAATTAAAAAATAAAAAAGAAATAGAAAGATAGAAAGAGCACAAATTGACTGCCTGATTTCACATCTTAAGGAGGTAGAAAAGGAAAAGCAAACCAAAAGCCAAAGACAGCAGAAGAAAAGAAACAGCAAAGGCCAGAACAGAACTAAATAAAATGGAAAACAAAAAAATATTACAAAGGATGAACAAAACAAAAAGTCAGCTCTTTGGAAAGATAAACAACATTTATAGACCTCTTGCTAGATTAACCAGGAACAAAAGAGAAAGAACCCAAATAAGCTCAATCAGAAATGAAAAAGAGACATTATAACTGACACCACAGAGAGGCAAAACATCATCCATGATAACTTTGAAAATCTCTATGCATATAAACTAGAAAATGTAGGGGAAATGGATAAATTACTGGAAATATATAACCTCCCAAATTTCAATTAGGAAGAAATAGAATTTCTGAACAGACCAATAACATGAGGTGAGATTGAAACAGGAATAATAAAACCTTCCCACAATAAAAAGCCCTGAATCAGATGGATTCACAGCTGTATTCTACCAGGTCTACAAAGAAGAGCTGGTACCCACACTACAGAAACTATTCCATAACATTGAGAAGGAGGGAATTCTCCCAAACTCATTCCAAGAAGTCAGTATCACCTTGATACAAAAGTCAGGAAAGGATACAAGAAAAAAGAAAACTACAGACCAATATCTCTTGTGAATATAGATGTAAACATCCTCAATAAAATACTAGCAAACTAAATTCAACAGAATATCAAAAAATAATCCACTATGACCAAGTGGGCTTCATGCCAGGGATACAAGGATGGCTCAACATATATAAATCAATAAATGTGATTCACTGCATAAACAGAAGCAAAAACAAAGACAATATGATCATCTCAACAGATGCAGAAAAGACAAAATCCAGCACCCTTTCTTAATAATAATCCCCCAAAAACTAGGCATAGAAGGAACATATCTCAAAATTATAAAAGCTATGTATAACAAACCCACAACCAACATCATGCCGAATAGGAAAAGGTTGACAACATTCCCCCTAAGATCCAGAATAAGACAAGGGTGCCCACTGTCACCACTGCTATTCAATATAGTGCCGGAAGTACTAACCAGAGTAATCAGGCAAGAGAAAGAAATAAAGCATATATAAATCAGGACAGAGGAGATCAAACTATGAGTTTTTTGCTAATGATATGATCTTGTAGCTAGATGATCCCAAAGATTCCTGGAATTCATAAGTAAATTCAGCAAAGTCTCAGGTTACAAAATCAATGTACACAAATCAGTGGTATTTCTATATATCAGTAGCAGCCAAGCTGAGAGTCAAATCAAGGACTTAATAACATTCACAATAACTACAAAGAAAACAAAATACCTAGAATTATATTTAACCAAGGAAGTCAAAGATTTCTACAATAAGATCTGAGACCCTCTTCTCTAAGAAAACACCAAATGACGGGTGATGCCAGTGCTGTGAGGGGGCCTAGAGGCTCTGGAGGCTCTGGAATGGGAGGCTGTGGAAGCTTCCATGGAGGCTTCAGCAGTGGCCTTTGGGCCAAGATCATGGCCATGGTCAAGACCGGGTCCAAAGCCACATAGTTTGTGGAGATAAGGCCAAGGACAAAGAGTGGATGCTCATCACCAAGCTGAGCCACCTGATCAAGGATATGAAGACCAACTCCCTGGAGGTGATCTATTTCTTCTCCCTACTCTTCAAGGAGTCTGAGATCATTAACTTTTTCCTGGGGGATTTAGAACAAGGTTTTAAAGATTATGTTGGCATAAAAGTAGACTCACACTGGCCAGCAGACCATACATGTCCAAGGCATTAGTTACTATTGGGGACTACAATGGCCATGTCAGTGTGGGTGTTAAGTGTTGTAAGGAGGTAGCCATTACCATTTGAGGAACCATTATCCTGGCCCAGCTCTGGATTATCTCAGTGCAGAGACGCTACTGAGGGGAAAAATTCAGCAGTCCCACTTCATTCCTTGCACAGTGACAGGCCACTGTGGCTCTCTGCTGATACAGCTCATTCCTGCCCCAGAATAACTAGCACCATCTCAGCCCCTGTGCCTAAGAAGCTGCTGTTGATAGCTGGTATTGATGACTGGTACACCTCAGCCATGAGCTACACTGCCACACCAGGCAACTTCTTCAAGGCCATTTTGATGCCATTTCTAAGACCTACAGCTATCTGACTCCTGGCCTCTGGAAAGAGACTGTATTCACCATGTCTGCCTACCAAGAATTCACTGACTATGTCAAGACCCACACCAGAGTCTCTGTGCAGAGGACATAGGTTCCAGATATAACTACAACATAGCATTTTTTTCTTTGCAGTTTTTGGCCAGGGCTAGGTTTGAACCCGCTACCTATGGCATATGGGGCCGGCTCCCTACTCCTTTGAGCCACAAGCGCCACCCACAACATAGCATTTGTATACAAGAAAAAGTGAATTAAACCTATTTAAAAAAAGAACTTTGAAACATTGAGGAAAGAAATTATAGATGACACAAACAAATGGGAAAACATATCATGCTCTTGGATTGGCAGAATGAACATTGTTAAAATGTCCATCCTGCCCAAAGTCATTTATAGATTTAATACAATCTGCATCAAAATACCAACATCATATTTCACAAATCCAGGAAAAATAATTTTATTCTTCATCTAGAAATAGAAAAGAGCCCAAATAGCCAAAGCAATCTTAAGCAAAAGGGAACAAATCTAGAGATATCATATTGTAAGACTTCAATCTGTACCACAAGGCTACAGTAGCTAAACAGTATGGCATTGGTACAAAAATAGAAATATAAACCATGGAGCATAATAGAGAACCTAGATATAAAACCATCCACATATAGCCGACTGATCTTTGGCAAAGTAGATAACAATGCACATGGGAGCAATGGCTATGGGAAAGAAAATTGGATGACTGCATGCAGAAGAATGAAACAGGACCCCTATGTCTCACCACTCACAAAATTAATTCAAGCTGGGCATGATGGCTCACACCTGAATCCTAGCATTCTGGGAGGCCAAGTATGAGGATCCCTTGAGCTCAGGAGTTTGAGATCAGCTTGAGCAAAAGGGAGACCTATCAAAACTATTTCTATTAAAACTGGAAAATTATCCAGGCATAGAGGTGGGTGCTTATAGGCTAAAGCAGGAGAATCACTTGAACCCAGGAGTTTGAGGTTGTTGTGAGCTGGGCTGATACCTTGGCACTCTACCTAGGGTGACAGAATGAGAATCTGTCTCAAAAAAAAAAAAAAAAAAAAGCTCAGCGTCACTAGTCGTCAGGGAAATGCAAGTTAAAGCCACATTGAGATATCACCTAACCCCAGTTAGAATGGCTTTTACTTAAAAGTCCAAAAATAATAGATGCTGGCATGGATGTGTAGAGAAAAGAATGCTTATACACTGTTGGCGAGATTAGAAATTAGTATAATCTCTGTGGAAAAGAGAATGGAGATTCCTCAAAGAGGTAAAAGTAGACCTACCATTCAATCCAGCAATCCCACTACTCAGTATCTACCCAAAGAAAAAGAATGCATTTTATCAAAAAGACAACTGCATGTGAATGTTTATTGCAGGAAAATTCACAATTGCAAAGATGTAGAATCAACCCAAGTGCCCATCAATTCATGAGTGTATTAATATAATGTGATATTTATAGGTATATGTATACACATACACTGTGGAGTACTACTCAGACATAAAAAGGATGAATTAATGCCTTTTGCAATGATTTGGATGGAGCTGGAGATCATTCTCCTAATTGAAGTATCTAAAGAATGGAAAAACAAACTCCGCATGCACTTGCTATTAAATTAGAGCTAACCAATGAGCACAGCATGTGCACAGAGGGAAGTAAAACTCAGTGGAAATCAAGCAGGGGGGAGGAAGGAGGAGCAGAGAGAGAAAATCCTACCTAATGGGTACTATGGTCACTATTTGGGTGATGGGGACACTTATAGCCATGACTCAAGCATTACAAAAGTGATCCTTTTTTTTTTTTTTTAGAGACAGAGTCTCACTTTGTCACCCTTGGTAGAGTGCTGTAGTGTCACAGCTCACAGCAACCTTCAGCTCTTGGGCTTAGGCGATTCTCTTGTCTCAGCCTCCTGAGTAGCTGGGACTACAGGCGCATGCCACAATACCCAGCTATTAAAAGTGATCCATTTAACCAAAAACACTTGTACCCCTTAGTATTTTGAAATGAAAATGAAATGAAAAATACTAGATATGACAATAAAAATAATGCAAATTTAAATGACTCCTCCATATTCACACACCCCCTTTAAAAAACACATGAAGCATCAGAAGTTGGCAAATGCAAATGCTTATAGTCAAGTGAGTTGGATAACAGCTCTGGGGAGACAGCCCCCATGAAGCTCTGCCCAAATGTTGCCATGAAGAAATATGGGTCCCAACTTTCCAAATCTACTGAATTTCTAAGAAGTGACTAATCTCCAAATTTTTATGATAAATACTCCTTTCCTTTAACATTGGCAATTAATTAAAAATTTTAAAAAACACAGAACAGAACCATCTAGAAAGGGCCAAGCAGAGCTTAGATGCCAGGGGCATGCAAAGTGGTGGTCCCAAGCTACTGCAGAGCAGACACAGACCCAGGGACTGACTGGGCTGGATGCCAAGACCTATCAGGCATCCTTAAACTACGGCCCGCGGGCCACATGCAGCCCGCCTAGGACATTTATCCAGCCTGCAGGGTGTTTTTGCTACCGCTGCCTGTCCTTCTTAGCAGGCAACTCGTCCTGGGGCCCACAGTCCAGCCCTCCAACGGTTTGAGGAACAGTGAACTGGCCCCCTGTTTAAAAAGTTTGAGGCCCCCTTATGGTGTGCCCTGTCCTCTAGCAGCTTCCCGTCCTGAGGGCAAATGGCACATGTAACTAAAATGTTCATACATACTAAGTAAAAGCAAAGAAAATTGAGAATGTGGCATGAATTTATCAGAGTGTTCTAGAGAAACAGAACAATAGCAGATATGAGTTTGGGTTTGTTTTGTTTTGTTTTTAATTTTCATTTATTTTAAGGTAGTGGCTCATGAAATAGAGGAGACTGGAAAGTTTGTAATCTGTAGGGCATGCCAGTAGGCTAGAAACTCGGGCAAAAGATGATGCTCTGGTGTTGAGATAGAATTTCTTCTCTTCCAAGAAACCTCAGCTTCTGAAGGTCTTCAGCTGACTGATGAGACCAGGAGGCCCACCCGCACTATTCAAGATAATCTCCTTGACTTAAAATTGGCCATCTGTAGATACTCGCCTCATCTTACAAAATACCTTTGTGGCAACACCTAGATTAGAGTTTGAGTAACTGGGTACTGTAGCCCAGCAAAGTTGATGCATAAAACTACCATATGAGATAAGTAGTATAAGAGAAGTGCAAAAATCTACTACAGGAGTTCAGAAGAATAAGAAAAATCCAAAGGCGAAAGGTTGAAAATAATTCCCATGATAAAAAGATTAAAGAAGTAAGCACAACCTTCTCCATAGAGAAGACAAAAAGAAATAATATTGATCAGCATGAATTAAGCACGTGTTATATTGTTATTGTCATATATTAGTTATTTTAGTCATCTCAACTTCCCTAATGGGGCAGGGACTATCATTCTCCCATTTTATAGGTAAAGATGCTAACTCTGGTGTATCCAGTATCTCAGAGCTATGGGGAGACAGGACCCAAATTCAGACAATGTGAAATCCTCAGGGTTTTAGGCACTGCTTATCCTGCCTCACCATGAATTCATACATGACCCTGTGAATTCTCACAGAAGCCCTATGAGGTAAATACCATTGTTAGCCCCATTAACAGACGAGAAAACTGAGCCTTAGAATCCAAAGTGGCAGGGCAGGGATTTGAACTTGGTTTATCTCACCTTAGACTTGTGGTCTGGCATATGTGCTGAATGTCTTGTACCTCACTCCTAATATGCAAAGAAGAATGTGTCAAGGGGTCCAGGTTATATTTAAATGTGACCAATAGGAGGAAGGAAGCTTAAATTCAAGCAGTAAAAAATGGTAGTAGAAGTATCTTCTTGGTTGTCCATTAGTGAAATGCACACATCATCTGAAGATAGAAAAATACATCCATGGAGATTCTGACTGCCATGAACATTAATTTCCCCAAAGATAAGAGATAAAATTATAATAATGGGGCTGGGATCTGTGGCTCATGCCTGTAACCCTAGCACTCCAGGAGGCTGTGGTGGGTGGGTTGCTTGAACTTAGTAGTTCAAGACCAGCCTGAGCAAGAGTGAGACTCCTTCTCTACTAAAAATTTAAAAAAAAAAAAAAACTGAGGCAAGAGGATGGCTTGAGCCCAAGAGTTTGAAGTTCCTGTGAGCTATGACACTACAGCACTCTACCAAGGGCTACAAAGTGAGACTCTGTCTCCAAAAAAAAAAAAAATTATAATCATTATTGGGAATGTGTATTGTGACTCTGAATTTTGGATATTGATTGGTAAGAATAAAAACACAGCACTTTCCACCCACACAGAAAACAACATCAAAGTTGGCTTCTCTTAAATGAAAATATTTCCTTGGCTTTCTCTTAGCTACATATTTTTAGCAAACATTAAATATACACTGTAAATCATGCCTTCGTATCTTGGGTAGGGAATAGATTCATTGCGATCTAACTTCAAAGGAGCAACCAGAAGACTTTTCTCTCCTAGGCCACTTTGAAATACTCCTACACTATTTTATCCTTTTCCCTCTGTGAGTTATTTTTTTTCCTCTCAGAACGTAGAGTATGTGAGAAATCTGTACTGTTCTATTTTTGCGAGGAATGAATTTTGAGCTCATTTGAGCTCATAAATTGTCATCTATTCAATTGTTATTCCTTCTCTAAATCTTCACATTAGAGTCAATGGCAGATCTTTCCTGCTTCTTTAATTATGGTGGTAACACCAGGTACAGGATAATAATCCAGCTATTGTTTACAGCTAAACAATGCCCTTTAACTGTAATTATTTTTATCTTAATCATATCTTTATTATAAATAACAATTATCCAATCCCTCGTAATTGTATGGGATGGGCATGATGTTGCACATCAAATAATTATAATATTCACTGACCCCTACTGTGTGCCAGGCACTGAGATGTACACACATTTAAAACTCACGAAAACCATAGGATGTAGATGTAAATATCGTCCTCATTTTTTCTAAGGAAGAGACTGAGCTACAGGTAATTTCAGTGATTTGCCATGTTTACAAAAGAATGGAGCTATGATTTAAAACAAATCCTCTAACTGCAGAAACAATTTACAGCCTACAACTTCCATGAAATAATGGTGAGGTTTTGTTTTCTTGTTTTACTCTTCTTTCTTGGGAGTTCACACCAACATTTTATGGAGGCATAACAAATAAACACAAATATTCCAGGGGGAAATGTGGTGAGTAAGTAGCTGGCCTTATCTGTCATTCAGGATAGGCTCCAGTCAAAAGGTGAGCTATAAATCTACTCCTGAGGTTAAGCTATAAATTTGAAGGTGAAAGCCCTAGGAGGCACTTTAACCAAGCCACCTGGCCTTATGAACCCTAATAAGCTTTCCCTGATGTAGCAAACTATGAGTAATCATAGACATAAAGCTGGATACCCAAACCAACCTCACTTTTGCCAGAGTGACAACAGCGGTCTAAAGTGGAGAAGTGGCTTACCCAGATTCCCAAAGCTTTTGGCAGAACTAGAACCAGTTACCTAATTAACCTACTGACCTCTCAAACATGAGAGTTAGGCAAAAGTGCATGGCTTTAAAAAATCAATTCAAGAGTGCAAGTTCGATACAAAGACAAGAATATCAAGACACCAGATGTTCCCTCTCTGTAAAGCATTGAAGCAAGTTTCAACAGTATCTCTGCAGCCTCAAATTTCTGTCAACTGGAAATTCCATAAAGGATGCTCATAATTCTTCCTGATCGCATGGTGCTTTCTTTGTCATCTGGATTGGTATGGAAAAGATAAAATGATGGTCAGCATAGCTTTTTAAGTTTTTATTTTTAACTGGCAGTGGTATTATATTTAACGGCCAGAACAATTTTGCAGTCCAGTTTATTCTGCCTCTACATATGGCAGCAAAACCAAAGCCAGGACTCACAATTAGAATTCTGGTGCTTTGGGAAACTGCAGTGGGAAGAACTCTTACAGACAGGAGTAAGAGACCAGTCCAAGCAACACGGCACGACCTTAGCTCTACAAAAACAACTTAAAAACAGCTGGGAATGGTGGTATACTTGTAGTCCCAGCTACTTGGGAGGCCGAGGTAGGAGGATCGCTTGAGCCTAGGAGTTTAAGGCCTTAGTGAACTATGATCATGCCACTGCACTCCAGCCTGAGCAACAGAGAAAGACCTTGTTTCCCAAAAAAAGCAGCAAAATCAAACAACCAAAAAATAAAACAGAACAGCCAGGCTAAGGGGGAGTGGTTAAAACTCAACAGAGGTGGGTCTCCATGTTTGTCTGGCCAACCAGCTAGGCAGAGTGCAGCATGAGAATCTAAGTAGTTTTGAAGATGTGAACACGGGAAAGCAGAGACTGTCATCTCAGAAGTCATGGAGGCCGAGGTATAGGCGGAGACTGGTGTGCAAGAGGTTGATTAGTGAGTGTTCTCAGGATTGATCCTTGAGGAAGGGAAGAGCAAGAGAGGTAGGATTTGGCAGAGGGAGGAGGTGAGCAGCATGCTGACAGCCACAGACGACCCCTCCAGGAGGTCTGAAACTGGGAGGTGACCTGGGGCCAGGAGTCTCTCTATCAGCCCACTGAGAGCTAAGGGAGTTCCTGCAGGAGCAGTCCTGCAGCTGAGGTGGTGAGCCTCTCCGGGTGCATATCACATGCCATCCCAAGAGCATAAACAAGCTTCGCTCCTAAGAGAAAGGCTCTGAGGAACTGGACCTGGGTGTTGCAATTGCTGTCCCAAGATAGGGGTCAGAGCAAGATCCCAATCCCCGGAACAAGGGAAAGAACTTGGCCAAGAAAATGAATGCCAACTAGCCTTGGTCCAAACTATCACAGGCTCACCCAGGCAGAGCGGGAGCCACCTCGGAGTGCAACATGGGGCCAATGTCCTTGCTCTCCTCTCTCACCTAGGCCGGCTTGATGTTCAGGAAGCATAGAGGATCCCCTGGAAACCAGCAGCCCCATCTGGGCCACAGACTCACAGTTCAGGGAGAACAGCTGAACAGAGAGCTGTTGGCAATGCAAGAGGTCATCAACACATGGAAGAGGAAGCCGCCAGCCTGGTGCTGGTGTAGGGTGAGAGCAAGCAAGTATGGGGGAGAAGCCCAGTGTCTCCATGTTAGGATAAACAAGGCAGTGGGGTAGAAAGGTGAGGGATTAAGCATACTTCGCACAGGCAGAATAATTGACATTTTACAAAACTCTGAGTGTATGTACGATCTCATTTTGCTAATTCTGCCCCTAGAATGTTTATCCATAAAAATATTATCAGCAGGGGCAGCGCTTGTGGCTCAGTGGGTGGGGCACTGGCCCCATATACTGAGGGTGGCGGGTTCGAGCCTGACTCCAGCCAGACTGCAACAGAAAATAGCCAGGTATTGTGACAGGCACCTGTAGTCCCAGCAGTCCCAGCTACTTGGGAAGCTGAGGCAGAAGAATCACCTAAGCCCAGGAGTTGGAGGTTGCTTTGAGCTGTGAGCACCCTTGGCACTCTACCAAGGGTGATAAAGTGAGACTCTGTCTCTAAAAAAAATTAAAAAAATTAAAAAATACTATTAGCAAATGGATGAATATCATCAGTGCTTGTAACAAGCTGACATCAGAGTGCACCTCTCCACCCAACGCAGGCCTTTAGAGCTATGGTAACGCCCACCCTGCAGGTGTCATGGTGGTTCAGTCAGTGCAGATTTCTTTGACCAAGTGACCTTTCTGAACCCAAGAAGATGCCTGTGGCAGCCCTTCTTCACTCCACCTCTTCTTCCCTTGTTCACAATGTCAAATAAACATCATTTTTTTTGAGCTTCACCAACACAAGGAAGGTGGTGAAGGCATTTTGCCACTTTGACAATGACACAGCATTTAATGTTTAACCAAACCAGCCACAGCCCTGTGTCACTTGGGACAACCCTCCGGACAGCTCCAAGGAAGTCTGCCCTCATATCTCTCCTGCTGGACTGAAATAAACATTTTGTTCAAGAGAAGATAAAATAGGGGAAGATAAGACCTCAGCAAGTACAACTGCTAATAAAAAAGACACCACAAGAGGTGACATTAGAAAAGGAACTTTATGTCTATCCAGGCAACCACGTCTTACTGAAGGACCAAAGCATAGATGGAACTCTTAGGAGGTTGCCTGTTAAAATAAAGGGGTGGGTCACACCATCATCACCATCACCTGGCTTTTAGGCCTCACAGGAAATGACACACACAAAGCACCAACTGGGAACTGCCATTGCCAGCTGCTCACAAGCGGTTCTCAGGGGTCACAGCCTATTATCTCAATAGGCAAAAATCTTCAATCCCAATTAACAAATGCCCTTTTCAGGTATTTGCATGGTGATAACCACTAAGTAATGTCCCTCCAAAGTGGCATCTTGCTGTCTATTTTCAGGTACTTAATTAATGGCCTTGCTCCAGGATAAACACGTCCTGTTTTAAATAAAATGATGAAAATCTTTTTTAAAAAATGCATCTTTCTCTGTTTATGGCCTTGACTGTGGTAATGGTTTCACAGGTGTATACTTCTCCCCAAACTCGTTGAGACATGCTCATTAAATATGTACAGCTTCTTTATACGCGTCAATCAGACCTCCACACAGTGGTTCAAAAAACTGCATCTTGCATGTCATTATACTTGACATCATCCTTCAACACAAAATTGTAAACAACTATTTTAAGCAAAACCATCATAGCCACAACTGAGGAGGATGTGAATTATCAGTTTCTCTGGTAATTCCTCAGCCACACCTGGGAGATTTTAAGGGGCAGCATATACTGTGCACAGCCTACAAGATGTGAAGTTCACACCAGAGCAGTATGTATTCTTCTTCTGGGATTTCAAGAGCACTCTTAATAACACTCTGAGAAAAATTCTGCAAATCTTTTATTTTTTTTAAAGAAAAGCTTTATTGAAATTCACTTGTGTTAAGTGCATAATTCAGTGATATTCAGTACATTTTGTAATTCCTTTTAGAAGCGATTACCCAGGGTAAAAAGCATCATGTCAAGTTTTCCCCAATCATGTGAATCATTTGGAGTCAGGTATTTTGGTTGCTTCTGTTTCTAGGTTACCCATTTGTACAGAACTCACAGTTCTCCCTACATAGAAGATTGAAAGGCTTGGGTTTCCCTCATGACAGATTTTAAAAATATTTGGTTGCCTCTTCCCTGTCATCAGAATACTGATGAATCCTGGCTAATCCTATTTAACAACACAAAGCCCTCCAAAGGCAGGATAGGCTATGCTAAACATTTGCAATGCTGTTTATAAGTCTGTCCTGTTGCAATCATGTTTTAAAATGGTATATTCCACTGTCAAAATATAACGCATTTAGTCGTATTAAATAAATTTTCTTCTGCTTCTTGGCAGGTGTACAACGGATTGGTCATGGGGAAAGACTACTGCAATGCATTATTTAAAGATGCCATGGAGTTGGCCTCTTTAGGAACACCTATGCACTGGTGCTCTTCAACAGCTTGCAGTGAGTTTTAGAAGCCCATGAATCTAAGTTAGCATTACTGTGATCCACTCTGAAAATAAAACTGTTATGCTTCAATTAGCTTATTTTTAATCAAAAGGCTGAAGAGGAAAGAAAGGAAGGGAACAAGAGGAAGGGAGGAAGGAGGAATGTCTAGGAAGAAAACAATTATTTGATAGTTTTATTTAAAAGTGTCCCATGTATGGGACACTCTGCTGAGCTGTAGGAGACCCAGCAATAATACAAGGCACATTCCTGAAGAAATGAACAATCTGTTGTGAGAGATGAAATCATCAAATATAGAACAATAAAGGTTATTACAAGGAATACATATTTGGGGGTAACTCGTAGACAGAATTAAAGAGTCAAAGCAGTTTAGAGAAAAGAGATCAATGTAGTCTGTAAATATTAGGAAAATTTCATGACGGAAACAAGATGTAAGCTGGGCCTGTTAATTAATTACTTAATTAATTTTGCCTACTGTGACTACCTCTGAAGATGATGGTTGATATTCTTAAGAGAAAGTTTCTGAATTTGGGAATAATCTGGTACTTCCAACCATAAATTCAATAAACCTGACATAACCTGTATTTATATCTTCCTAAAATGCCTTAGGAATAGCACACAACTAAAAATAGTTATATACAGAACAATGAAGCTTTGAAAGATACACAAAAAAGTTTGCAAATACCTAGTGTTTTCAGTTGTTCTCCTGTTCCTGGGCAAAAATAAGGTCAAAGAAGTTAAGAAAATCTGGCACAATAAACTCCTGCCTTGGGGAGCTTCATCATCATCCTGCACCATTATTCTATTAAAGGTCTGAGAAGTTGTGCTGAAAAAAGAACCTGTTTATTTATGTTTATTTAGCATTCCCAAAGTTTATCTGGCCTTGTTTTTTTTCCCCAGGATACTTCTGTTAGCATGTCAAGGAACTGAACTCTATGGAGTATAGTCTATGACAGGGGTCCTCAAACTTTTTAAACAGGAGGCCAGTTCACTGTCCCTCAGACCATTGGAGGGCTGGACTGTGGGCCCTGGGACAAGCTGGCTGCTAAGCAGGACAGGCAGCAGCGGCAAAAACACCCCTGGGCGGGCTGCATGTGGCCGGCGGGCCGTAGTTTGAGGATGCCTGGTCTAGGCAATAGAAGTCTCAGAGAACGAGGAAACAAACAATCCAACTTAAAAAATGGGCCTTCCCTCCCAGCCAGCCCCACCCAGGCGGCTGCCTGTGACCTGCCTTGGCTCAGGGACCAGAAAGCTGAAAGGGGCAAGATGAGTTTAGTTCATCATGGGGCTGTTTGGAAAAACCCAGGAGAAGCCTCCCAAAGAGCTGGTCAATGAACAGTCATTGAAGATAAGAAAGGAAATGAGAGTTGTTGACAGGCAAATAAGAGATATCCAAAGAGAAGAAAAAAAAGTGAAACGATCTGTGAAAGATGCTATCAAGAAGGGCCAGAAGGATGTCTGTGTAGTTTTGACCAAAGAGAAGATCAGGTCCAGGAAGGCTGTGTGCAAACTCTATGCATCCAAAGCGCATATGAACTCGGTGCTTATGGGTATGAAGAATCAACTAGCTGGCTCCCTGCAGAAGAGCACAGAAGTGATGAAGGCTATGCAAAGTCTTGTGAAGATTCCAGAAATCCAGGCCACCATACGAGAACTATCCAAAGAAATGATGAAGACTGGGATCATAGAGGAGATGTTAGAGGACACTTCTGAAAGCATGGATGATCAGGAAGAAATGGAGGAAGCAGCAGAAATGGAAATTGACAAAATTCTGTTTGAAATTACAGCAGGGACATTGGGTAAGGCACCCAGTAAAGTGACTGATGCCCTTCCAGAGACTGTACCTTGCAGGAGTAATGGCCGCCTCAGAGGATGAGGAGGAAGAAGAGACTCTGGAGGCCATGCAGTCCTGGCTGGCCACACTCTGCAGCTAGGGGGCCAGCTGGGCTCTTGAGCTTTCCTCGTGGCTCACATGCTAGGTGTGCACACACTCCTCTGAAAAGCTATCATCATGTACCCCTTGCACTACACCTCTGTCATGAGGCATTGCATTTTGGAGAAGGTTCTCTGCTAGCATCTCTTCATTATTTGCAGAAGTTTTGGGACCTCAAAGGGATTCTTCCTAGGAAGGTGGTGTAATTAAATATGTCATTTTCAGGAGCATAAACAGAAGTATCTTATTGGGGGGAGGGTAAAGAAATCTATCGTTTCATGAACCACTTCTGGAAAGAGACGATTGCCTGAATGTTGAGGACTTTACTTGTTTTTTGTCTGTAAAACACTATATAAATGGATTTTAATAAATTTCTGCTTTAACAAAAAGAAAAAAATGGGCCAAAGAGACTAACTAGAAATAGAAAAGTAAAATGTCTAGTGACCTCAATCAGAAATAATAAAGGAGAAATAACAACTGATGCCACAGAGATATAAGAGATTATCTCTGAATACTACCAGAAACTCTATGCCCAGAAATTTGACAATGTGAAGGAAATGGATCAACATTTGGAATCACACCCTCTCCCTAGACAAAGCCAGGAAGAAATAGATCTCCTGAACAGACAAATTTCAAGCACTGAGATCAGAGAAACAATAAAAATTCTCCCAACAAAAAAAATGCTCTGGTCTGGATTGCTTCACCCCAGAATTGTAACAAACCTTTAAAGAAGAGCTTATTCCCATACTGCAGAAATTATTCCAAAAATTTGAGGAGGAATCTTCAGGAATCTTCCTCAACATGTTCTATGAAGCAAACACCACCCTGATACCAAAACCAGGAAAAGACCTAACTACAAAGGAGAACTTCAGACCAGTTTCACTAATGAATATAGGATGCAAAAATTCTCAACAAAATCCTAGACAATAGGTTACAACTTATCATCAAAAAAGTCATACATCACAATCAAGTAGGTTTCATACCAGGGATACAAGGCTGGTTTAACATTTGCAAGTTCATAAACGTTATTTGCCATATCAACAAAAGCAAAAACAAAGACCATATGATCCTCTCAATAGATGCAGAAAAAGCATTTATAAAATCCAGCATCCTTTTCTAATTAGAACACTGAGGAGTATAGGCATAAGCAGCACATTTCTTAAACTGATCGAAGCTATCTATGACAAATCCACAGCTAATATTTTAGTGAATGGAGTAAAACTGAAAGCTTTTCCACTTAGAACTGGAACCAGACAAGGTTGTCTTCTTTGCCACTACTATTCAACATAGTGTGGGAAGTTCTAGCCAATATAAGCAGGCAAGAGAAGGAAATAAAGGGCATCCAAATGGGAGCAGAGGAGGTCAAACCCTCCCTCTTTGCTAACAATATGATCTTATACCTAGAGAACCCCAAAGACTCAACCACAAGACTCCTGGAAGTCATCAAAAAATACTGTAGGCTCAGCACCTGTGGCTCAAGTGGCTAAGGTGCCAGCCACATACACCTGAGCTGGCAGGTTCGAATACAACCTGGGCCCACCAAACAACAATGAAGGCTGTAACTCAAATAAAATAGATGGGCATTGTGGTGGGTGCCTGTAGTGCCAGCTACCTGGGAGGTGGAGGCAGGAGAATCACTCAAGCCCAGGAGCGCAGTTGCTATGAGCTGTGATGCCAAGGCACTCTACCCAGGGCGACAGGTTGAGACTCTGTCTCAAAAAAAAAAAAATAATGTCTCAGGATATAAAATCAATGTCCACAAGTCAGTAGTCAGTAGCTTTTGTATAGGCCAATAACAGCCAAGATGAGAGGCTAATCAAGGACACAACTCCCATCACCATAGCTTCAAAGAAAATGAAATATCGAGGAATATACTTAACAAAAGAGGTGAAGGACCTCTATAAAGAAAATTATGAAATCCTAAGAAAAGTAATAGCAGAGGATATTAACAAATGGAAGAACATACTATGCTCATGGCTGGGAAGAATCAACATTGTTAAAATGTATATACTTCCCAAAGCAATCTACCAATTCAATACTATCCTCATACCAACATTGTACTTTCAAGACTTGGAAAAAATAATTCTTCGTTTTGTATGGAACCAGGAAAAAACCTCGACAGTTCTTAGTAATAAAAACAAAGCCAGGAGCATCAGCCTACCAGACTTAAGGCTGTACATAGTGGTTAAAACAGCATGGTGCTGGCACAAAAATAAAGACATAGACATTTGTAATCGAATAGAAAACTAGGAAATGAAACTAACATCTTACAGCCACCTTATCTTTGATAAACCAAACAAGAACACACACTAGGGGAACGAATCCCTATTCAATAAATGGTGCTGGGAGAACTGGATATTTACATGTAAAAGACTGAAACTGCACCTGCACCTTTCTCCACTCACAAAAATAAATTCAAGATAGATAAAAGACTTAAATTTAAGGCATGAAATGTTTAAAAGTATAGGAAAAACACTGGAAGATATCGGACTGGGGAAAGACTTTATGAAGATTTCCGTGGCAATTGTAACAACAAAAATAAACAAATGAAATTTGTTTAATTTGTTAATTTATTAATTAAACTGAAAACTTCTGCACAGCTAAGGAGCTGACAACCAAAGCAAATAGACAACCTACATACTGGAAAAAGATATTTGCATATTTTGAATCAGAAAAGCTTGATAACCAGGATCTATAGAGAACTTAAATTAATCCACATGAAAAAAGCCAACAATCCCGTATATCAGTGGGCAACAGACATGAATAGAACCTTCTCTGAAGAAGACAGACGAATGGCTAACAAGCATATGAAAAAATGCTCATCATCCCTAATTATTAGAGAAATCCAAATCAAAACCACCCTGAGGTATCATCTAATTTCAGTGAGAATAGCCCACATCACAAAATTTCAAGACTGTAGATGCTGTTGTGGATGTGGAGAGAACGGAACCCTTTTACTGCTGGTGAGACTGCAAACCAATACAACCTTTTTGTAAGGAATTATGGAGAACCCGCAAAGAACTCAAGCTAGACCTCCCATCTGATCCTGCAATCCCATTACTGGGCAGCTACCCAGAAGGGGAAAAATCCTTTTATCGTAAGGACACTCTCACTAGACTGTTTATTGCAGCTCAATTTACAATCGCCAAAATGTGCAAACAGCCTAAATGCCCACCAACCCAGGAATGGATTAACAAGCTGTGGTATATGTACACCATAGAATACTATTCAGTCATTAAAAAAGATGGAGACTTTACATCCTTTGTACTAACCTGGTGGAAGTGGAACACATTATTCTTAGTGAAGCATCACAAGAATGGAGAAGCATGAATCCTATGTACTCAATTTTGATCTGAGGACAAGGAAAGGGAGAGCAGGGGGAAGGGGGGATGGGAGAAGGAATGAGTAGAGAGAGGGAAGGAGGGAAGGGGTGGGGTCTCAGTGTGTGACAAACCTTTTGAGGGCAAAACACAATTATTAAAGGAACTTTACCTAACAAATGCACTCCGTGTGTCGTGGTATCTTGTACCCTCAGCGAATACCTGACAATAAAAAAAATTTTTTTTTAATGGGCCAAAGACCCAGATGTACAGATAAACATATGAAAAGATGCCCCACATTATATGTCATCAAGGAAATATAAATTAAAACAATATTGAGATACTACTAAACACCCCCTAGAAAAAAATCCAGAGCACTGACAATATCAAAGGAAAGAATCCAGAGCAGTAGGATGTCCATCAGCAGGTGAATGGATAAATTGTGGTAGATTCAGACATTGGAATATTATTTGGTGCTAAAAAGAAGTGAGTTATGAAGCCATGAAAAGCCATGGAGGAAACTTACATGCATACTACTAAGTAAAAGAAGCCAATCGGGAAAAACCAATGATTCCAATTATATGACATTCTAGACAAGGCAAAACTATGGTAACCATAAAAAGATCAATGGTTATTAGGGGTCAGGGAAGAGGGAGAAATGAACAGGCAGAGCACAGAGGATTTTTAAGGCGGTGAAACTACTGTCTGAAATCATAATGGTGGCCACAAATTATACATTTGTTCAAATCCATAGAATGTACAGCAGCAAAAGGAAATCCTAATGTAAACCCGAAACTCTGGGTGATGATATATTGAGGCTGATTCATCAGTTGTAACACGTGTTCTACTCTGGTGGGGGATACTAATAATGGGGTAGACTATGCATGTGGGGGGAGGGGAATATTAGAAATATCTGGGCTCGGTGCCTGTGGCTCAATCAGCTAAGGAGCCAGCCATGTACACCTAAGGTGGTGGGTTCGAATCCCCAGCCCGGGCCCGCCAAACAACAATGATGGCTGCAACCAAAAAATGGCCGGGCGTCGTGGCGGGCGCCTGTGGTCCCAGCTACTTGGGAGGCAGAGGCAGGAGACTTGCTTGAGCCCAGGAGTTGGAGGTTGCTATGAGCTGTGATG
>CAUYQV010120315.1:0-38297 GCA_963574575.1 Galagoides demidoff
GGGCATAGGTGATTCTCTTGCCTCAGCCTCCTGAGTAGCTGGGACTACAGGCGCCCACCACAATGCCCAGCTATTTTTTTTGTTGCAGTTTAGCCGGGGCTGGGTTTGAACCCACCACCCTCGCTATATGGGGCTGGCGCCTACCCATTGAGCCATAGGCGCCGCCCTAACCAGCTCCCTCTTAAAGGACATTTTGATCGCTCCTAATCTTTTGTTATTTTGTGCAATGAATAGCCTTGTGCAAACATCAATGAGCACAACTGCTTATTTTACTCATAACATTAATACCTAAATTGAAATTGCTGAGTCAAAGTCACCTTGTTTTTTGATAATATGGCCAAATATTTCTTTATGGACATTGCACGGATTTGCATTCCCACTGGCAGAGGATGAGAACACTCTCTGACAGGAGAACAGAGAGCTGTAGCATTAAGCCAGACCCAGCTGGAACAGGTTCTATTCTATCAATTCACAGGTTATTCTAAAGGTATTCCTTTCTATCAAAGATGAACACTCACTTCCTAGATCAGTGGTTCTCAACCAGGGACAATTTTGACCGCCTCCCTCAGGAGGCAGTTGGCAATGTCTGGAGACATTTTTGATTGTCCCAGCTAGAAATGGGGTTACTACTGGCATTAGTGAGTAAAGGCCAGGGATGCCTCTAAACAGCTTATAAAGCACGGGACACTCCACCTTACTCTTCCCCAACCAGAATTACCGGATCCAAAATATCAGTTATTGCTAAAGTGAAAAACTGTTACCTTAGTTCACTGACTTTCCACATTTTATTTTTTAAACTCACGGCACACTTGAACCTCTTGTTAAACTTCCACAGCACACTTAAATTATGTTAATAAAAAAAAAAAGGAGTAAAAAAAAAAAGAATATACTTACTGGATTTTGAACGACTTTTGAAAATAATTTAATTAATGATCTTTAAATTTTTTCCTGGCACACTGGTTGAAAATTCTAGATAAACTACTTCATTTTGGCCGAATTAAATACATCTAACGAAGCTCAGGATTCTCCACTGTACCCTGAGATCTATGCTGACTAAAATAACACAGCCTCTGCACTTCTGTAGTGCTTTGGGGATTTTTATTTCTTTTGCAACACCTTAATTTTATTTACGTTAATGATTTGCAGGAACTGTGAGCTCCTCAAAAACATGAATGTATCTTATTTGTATCTGCATCCTGAGTATCTGGCACAGACAAGGCACTCAGCTTATTAAATGAATGAATGGATGTCAGCAGTGCTTCCTAACTGTCTCCATGTGATTTAAGGGGTTATTTTATTTTTAATTGAAGACCATCCTTTGTGACCCTTACTTGATTTACCTTTCTCTTAATTTCAAATGTGCATTTTTTGTACTTATACTAGCAGCTTTTTCTAGCCTACGTAATAGTTGTATATCAAGAAACGTCAGTTGAATTAGCAATATTGGCCTTTTACCTGATTTGAATGTCTATAAAGTAGTTTGTTACCACAGGATTAAGGGCCTTAATTATATACACCCTTGCTCACTTATAGCGTCTGATCAAAGTTGTGTTATCTCCCCAAGTGGACTGAAATCTCCTTCAGGGCAAAAAAACTAAACTTTGATGTACTGATGATGCCTAACTTAGTGATTTTTAGGCTGGAAGGCAGGAGAGTGACAGACCCTTTCATTCTCTCCCTTTTATTTAATCACAACTTGTAACCCCAATCTAAAGATCCTGGTCCCACCAAAGAAACTATTCATTCTCAGAAGCAGAGCACCGCACATTCTCTCAAAGCCTGGGGTCCCCCTGACAGGCAACCACAGGCACACAGCAGTGGTTATAGACTGCCAGGCCCCAAGGGGTCTGCTTCACAACTTCACCTTTTCCTGGGTTTCTCTGTGCTATTCTAGGAGCAGAGGGGTCCCCAGTGAACCAGTTCTGTGAACAGCTACCACCCTTTTCACATCTATTCCTCATGGCAAATATTGCCACCAGGCACTTTTCCATTATTCAATCTGATTAAAGATCCAAATATGGGAACCTGTGGAGAGACTCCTCACTGGTGTCCTACATGTGTTAAAAGCAGAAATGACTAATAAGCTTTCAGCCTGCTTTGGGGAAGCAGGAGTCTCCCACTTAGGTGCTCTCACTGCTACACTTGGAACATGCCTTTGCCAGAAGGAAAGCAAGTAGGGTGGAGGCTTGGTTTTAATGGGAACCAGAATGGTTGGGGGTGGGAGGACAGGAGTGCAGCCGACAGGCAGCAAGGTCAGCAAGAAGGGGCAGGAATAAGAATGCTGCTTTGTAAGGCTGAGTGGCACCTTATTGCTGCTAAATATATCCTGCAGAAAATTGAGATGCTGAGCAACTTTGATCATATCTAACACAAGATTTTAAAATGCAAATGCAAAACCATACAAATGCAGGCTGCTAGTTTACTTCTATTAACATGTTGCTTAACCGCCACTTAGCCCTGAGATCTGTTGCTTTCTCTTTGCAATTAAAATAAGCTTGCAGTTGAAGTCCTTCAAAGCCGAGTTAAAAAAAGGGAAACATTCAGATTTGAACATATATCAGGCAAACCAAGTAGATGATAAGAGCCAGTGTGGTTGGAGAAGGCAAAAATAACAAAGCCTAAATGTGTTAATCATCTTTTCTGGAGAAGAGTGCAAAGTTTTTAAAAAATAATTTTGGCTGAAAATGGACCCCAAAGTCTATTCCTTCCACCTGATCTAAAAAGAATAGAGCTCATTGTGGTGTTAATTTTCAAGTTAGTTAAATATTACTTCCTCAAATGATAATACTTAGACTGGGGCTTGGGAGAATATAGAGTAAACTTATTTAAATATTGAACAATTTCAGTAAAATATATTGCATTATTCCTGCCCTCGCAAAAATAAAAAAAACTATGCCAAAACAATAATTTTTTAAAATAGTGATAATTTGTGATTGCTTATCTGTTATATTCTAAGCACCAAGCTAAGTGTTTAACTTATATTATTGCATTTGAGCTCTCTAAGAACTCTTCAAGGCAGGCAAATTCCATTTTGTGACATTTTTTGGTGTCTTGGAGAAAAGGCAATCTTGGAAAGGTTTCTGATGACAGTGCATCCAGAATCTCTCTCTGTGTGTGTGCTGGGTTCTTGGTCTCTGAAATTTGAAGAATGAACCTATGGACCACACGAGTAAGCAAAAGGACAGATTTTTATTGATCAAGCCAAACAGGGGTGTGGTTTCCTGATTGGGTAGCCCCTTTGACCCTCCGTCTAGGAGTTTACATACTCCTTTTCCTAACCTGCAGGCAGGGGGCTTTGGAAGGTCACAACCATTTTGCTCCAGGAACTTGGGGGCAGAAGTTAATTTTTAAAATTGCCCTTGTTTAGGAATGCTGTCTGTTTAGGGTGTGTTCTCTGCTCCAGGAGAGGCAGTCCAGGTGAGATATTGGTCAGGCTGGTTTTTGTAAGCCTGTTTGTGCCTAGAGCTGGAATCCTAATAAGAGTGATTTCTGAAAATGAGGGTCCCTATCCAGCCCTGCGTGGGGGAACCGTGTATCAGCAGAACTCAGAATATGCTACCCCATGGAATGATTTGGCATATTGACTATTTTAAGCAGAAGCAATTTGAGAAATTGCAGGTATGGGAAGAATTCTCTGACCTCTCCCTCTTCCCCAAATCAGGTCATCAGCAGCTCATCTTATACAAGAGGCACCTTCCCTCTATATCTGGAAAGACTCTGAGACGAATCTCAAAAGCCAGCCTTGCTAAGTGTCTTCTGTTTAGCTCACAGCCTTTTCTTCTATCACATTTTCTCATGACTTTCCACACTTCATCAAGCCTATTATGAAAGTGCTCAGGCTTAATCATTTCTTCAGGTCTTCATCTCCTTATGAAGGCTTCTGCGTCACATAAAACTTATATACATTTGTCTGCTTTTCTTTTGATAATCTGTCTTTTATCAATCTACTTTACAGGCCCCAGCTAGAGAACCTAGGAGGTTAGTAGGAAAAAGGACCTTTCCTCCCAAACACCAAGCATGAACCCCTTAAAATGACCTGTAACTGGGTGTGCACATCCATGCATGGGTTTCTAGAGGGTCCATAGTTTTCTTCAAATTCTCAGAGGAGTCTATGGTCTTTATCATGTCCAAATTGTATTAATCATTCTGCTGAGCAGGAATTAGATATTGCCTAATTTATTTTTACTAGCCTAAATGAGTAGTAGGGTTTAGAGGCTACGTGTTCCTATACCATTATACTTTTCAAATTTTCTGTTGCTTCTCTTGTCTGATGATGCTTCTTACCCAAGTCATTGAGCATTTCTCCATGAAAAATGTCTGTCTCTCCCCACTGTATAAAAGTGACTAACAACATGGACCCAGGAACCAGCAGGTCTGGATTTAAATCTGGTCCACACTACTTAGTGGTGATGTGACCTTGTCTCAGATTCTAGATCTGCAAAGCAGAGCTCATGGTAGGACCATCTTCATAGAGCAGGTCTGAGGATGACATGAGTTCACATATAGAAAGTGTCTGCAACAGAGAAAGCAGTAAGGAACTGCTTGCTAGGCTGTGGGATTCGAATCTGTTGTGAATTTAGAAGCCATCTGTTTAAATTGACAAAAGGTAGAGACATTTGGTAACTTCATGCTCCTTCAAGCCTTTTTTTAATTTTAACATCTCGAGTTGTGTCCAGTCCTGCTTACAGTGGAATTCAATAAGACCACAGGTTGTACGCTCATTTTTCTAGAATAGTGTTGGACAAAAGAAGAACTGGCTAGGGAGAAGGGTTGCAGCTCATTTCTCCAGGGACTTTTATTAAAGCAACCCCTGTGACTGACGGTCCACGAGGCCCTCAGTGGCACTGAGTAAAGCAGCCTTCTCTCTTCAGTGACTTCGGTTTGCTGGAGCCGCAGTTTAAAGGGAAGAACAAATTTTTTCATAGCATCTTTGAAAAGTGCATTTCAGGCAGCTATTAGTGCCAGGGTATGATTTTTGTAAAGAAAGAAGGAACTGCTCTTCTCAGCCTGTGGGTGTTTCCTGGGATTCAATCAGTTCTCCTTAGAATCATGCGCTGGCAAGATCTGCCAGGTTCAGAATGCAAATGATCTAGACAAAAGTTCCCGATTAAAGGGAGCAAAGAAGACTGGATTGAATAGGATGCCAGGTGACATCTTTACCCTTTCTTTTGGGATTAGTAATCTCTCCGTATCACTGTTCTCTAAGGGTCTGAGTACTAAAAACTGCTCTCAGATAGCTGGAGGTAAACGGTGCTCGGTGAGGTTCCCAGTGTCACTGAAGGGAGATGATGACATCCTGGAGCCTTGTTGTGGTGGTGCAGCGGTGCTGAAGCAGGCGAAGGTAATTGCTGCCCGCAGGATTGTTGCCGCGACCTGCAGTCCAGCAGCGTCCTGCCGCTCTGAGGCTGTCAACCCTCTCTCTGTTCTTTCTGTCTAATGTTCTCCCAGCAGCACAGCTTTGGAGGAAGTCACAAAGGGCTGAGTTTCCCTGCCGCCTTTCTTATTAAGTGTGGGTGTCTGTTATGAAAATAGGCAGCATGGTGTAGTAGTAGAACCCATTATTTCAGAGTAAGCAGTGGCAGTGTCAGCTTTCAACAAGCTGGACTTGTCCAGCTATGGTATGTCACTGGAATCAGTGTCGATGCCCTCTGGAATGCCCCTGGGTTGCAAACTGAACTGCTTGCACAATGAAGCTTCCTTCTCTCTGGAGATACATACAAGGGCTTTTCCAGAAGGAAAATAGCCAGCCATGGACCATGAAAACTATGAAAAATGGTGGCTGGATACTTCCAGGCTGCCCTCGTTTTTTTTGTTGCTTGTTTTTAATTGTTCCTTTCCATTTTCTTTTGGAGTTACAGTTAATAATTGTTCCTTTCCATTTTCTTTTGGAGTTACATCATCAAAAGGCCCCAGGCATTAGCATCCCTTAGAAGTCAATTCAGCAGGAATTACAGGTATCCTACCTCAGTTTCCTTCCCCGTAAAAGGTGGAAAATGTGTATCCTGCAGTCTCACAGATACAAGACTTTAAGCCTTTGCTCACAATATTAAGGACAAAAGTGCCAAAGGAATCTGCTCTTAAGGGTACAGTTCCCGCTAAACTGAAAGACAAAGTCACTTAGAGATGCCATTAGCTTCCAGGTGATTGATGTTCAATTCTAGAAAGAATTCATAATGTTCCAAAAGGTTTCTCAGAAAATCCTTATTTTGCTGGTGCAGATGATAAAGACTCTCCCTTTGACGAGACTTCAGCCAGACTCACCTGAGCCCTCTTTTCAACTGGGCCTCACCCTTGGGCTTCTGTACTCATCCTTTGCAGAGTCTAGTTTTAGGAAGAATCTTGCCAAGCCAATTTAGAGAGAATTCTCCTTCCTTGATATCTGATCACCCTGGTTGACCACATCCTCAGCAAAATCTCTTTATGTGATTTAGCAAGACCCCCCCCCCACCCTTGATGTCTCCTCTTAGTAATTTTCGTCCACTGACACCTCCCCCCAACTGGCTCCTTCAGTATAAATTCCTTCTTATTCTTGTTGTATTTGGATTTGAGCCCAGTCTCTTTACCTGATTGGGATAGTCTTGGCATCTATCACAAAAGTCCTGAATAAAGTTTTCTTAACATTTTAACAGGTGTCAGAACAATGTTTTCTGTAACACAGATCAAAGCTTAAATGTTGAGGTTTTCAAAAGAAGCTGACAAGTATTAAGCACCATCAAAGTTCTGAACTTCAAGTCTATTCCTCAGGATAACCTAATGAGGCAGTGCTGATATTATCTTCACTTTATAGATTAAACCGGAGCCCTAGAAGTTTAAGTTACTTGCCCAAGTACACAGCACTTGAGCTAGGTAGTGGAACTGATAATTCATATCCAAGGAGTCTGCCCCAGAGTCATGTTCTTAAACACATCAGGCTGCCCACCAAGGACTGAAAATGAGTCTGGGACCCTACTTTGTTCACACTCTTAGAACAAGTTCCTCAGACTCAGCTGGAAATAGGGCCTGAAGTTCAGCAACATTACAGAGGGAAGCAGGGCAGGGCAGGTGGGAAGTGGGCGCAGGTTTCCTGCCTGTCAAGGTGGGGGGGGGCCTCTACAGCGCCACCTACTGTTGTCAACTGGAAATTTAAAAATCTTCTGATTTTTATGTATGTGTAGAAACAAAGGAGAAATATAGATTTTTATAAAAGATCTTTTTGGCTATAACGAGAAAGAAGGAAAATAAAATAAAGGGAAGAGGAAAAAGGCAGGGAAGAAGAAAAGAGAGAGAAGGGAAAGCCATGCAGGACACCCACAGAGACACAGACACACCTCTCTACAGAAAGGATTCCTTCACTCTGGGGCCACCCACTTGCAACCTTGTTTTTAGAAGTTCTTAAATTTTATCATAACAGACTCTGAATGGTGATAAATACATATACTTTTCACTCTATACCACCAAGTAATTACATTTTCAATTGCCCTAGTTGCTGATGTATTGGAGACTATAGATTTCTACCATTAGGTGAGGGGAAGGGAGGGATAACAGGAAGTTTATTCCACAGCATGCCTGAGTCTCTTCTGGGCTCACGGAGGTGCTGTGATGATTCCATTAGCAGAAAGGTTTGAGAGCAGTGTTGATTTCTTATCTACTAATAGATCAAGAGATTTCCAGTTATAGATATTAAGCATGCAGTTTGGGCTTTTTTTCTTCTTTTTCTTAAATAGATGGATAATTAAACCTCCATTATTAATAACAAAGTGAATGGAGGAAACACCCTTTCAACATTAAACTAACACAATCAGTGAGGGGGGGGCAATGGGAGCAAATGTAATGACTTCTGAGAGTTGTATGAAATCATCTTCATTTAAGTCTTTAACTTTGAACCTTTTGTATTTTACAGTTTTCTTTGGCAAACTAAATTTCTTGACACCAGCCTTAGCGCACAGGAGGCATTCTGTCTCCTAGCTTTATGAGAACTTCCAGGTTTTTGTAGCAAGTGTCCAGTATTCTTGGTTTTATTTGCCTTAACCTGGATTACAGATCTATAAAGAAGATATTGCCATTTTCTTACTTCCAAAAAGAACACCCTTTTTAATTGTTTTCATTAATATTTCATGCCACAGATTATAATTTCCTATTAGTTTGAAGTTTCACAGAAACTGAATAATGACCATTTGGGGAGAAAACAGGATTAATTAACAACTTTTTATGCACATGACCCAGCACTGTATCATTGTGGAATGAGCAGAAAAAAATCAGTAAGTTTCTCCTTGTTCCTCGTGGAGCTGGAGATATTTTTGGAGAAATAAGACTTTTATACAATAACAATGATACAAAACAGTGCATGAAAAGCACAATCCAAAGGACACAGATGACCAACCTGTAAGAGTTTTTTAAAAAACAGAGAGAATTTTATGACTTAAGAGCTTCAGAGGGCTTCAGAAAGGAAATGGGATTAAGTGGGCCCTTGGAGAATGGGTAGGCTTGAGAATGAAGAAGGCGGATGGGAAAAGTCAGGGTGGAATAAACACAGATAACAAAAAGGGGAGAGAACAGACTGGCTTGGGCAGGGCAGGCGATTTTGCCACAGAAAAGTCAAGTAAAGAGAAAATGGAGTATAAGTCTGGAGATAAGTGGTTTGAATGAGCAGAAAGCAGCCAAAACCATGCATGGGAAAATATTCAACCCATCATCTGAATAATGGAGTTAAAAGGAAGAGATGGCTCAGAGAAGAAAAGAAGTTCATTCGGTGTTTCATTTCATTCGATAGGAGGTCAATGACGTAGGAATGGTGAAACTGTGTATTTTCAAAATCAGAGCCCAACCAGATTTGATTTTGCCTCATTTTGACAGTTTGTAGCCAGGGCTGCTATTGTGCTCTTTGATTTCTTATTCATCACATGCAAAGAAGCAGGACTCTTGAGTTTTGCAGCTGGAAGCACCTTTAGAAATCTTATAAGTCATTTTGCCAATGAGGTAATGTGGGGTTCAGGGAGATTAAGTGATTAGCCTGAGGCAACACAGACTATTATTGAGATATATATATTTTTTTATTTTTTTATTTTTTTATTTTTTGGAGACAGAGTGTCACCACTTTGTCACTCTTGGTAAAGTGCTGTGGCATCATAGCTCACAGCAAACTCCTGGGCTCACGCAATTCTCTTGCCTCAGCCTCCCACGGAGTAGCTGGGACTATAGGTGCCTGCCACAATGCCCAGCTATTTTAGAGACTGGGGCTTGCTCTTGCTCAGGCTGGTATTATAGATAAATATTTAAACATGGTCATCCAGTAATATCCGATGCATTGCTTTATTCACATGACCTAGTGCCTAGCTATCCTTTCTAAAAAGTGTTTATACATAAACACACGTACAATTTTATGTAAGCACATACCCTAAATCATTAAGATATAATTTCTTAAAACTCTGCATTTCCCTAACTTTGGGTACCTCTGTCTCCCCTCCTTGTGTTCAGCTCATTACTCTGCCTCTGCTTAACACCTAATTTGTCCTATTCTAAATATTTTTAGAGTGTATGTAATCATGCACAAACACATCTCCCTGTGTGTGTAGACATATAGACTGCTTTAGGTCACTGTTTTACAAAAATGAAAATGTCCATGCTTTTTTCTGTATCTTACTTTTCTCATTCGACCATCCCTTAGGGAAATCCTTGGAGTGGGAAAAATTATAGGCAAATTGGTTATTTACTTTAATGGCTTCATAATACTCTACAGTAGAGCTGGGTCGTGATCTATCCTACCATTGCCCCTACTTGTGGGGACCAGCCTGTTTTCAGTTTTTGTCTCTATAAATAGTGCTTCAATAAACATAACCGTATCTGTATTCATGTGCTGGTGTTTTTATTGCTACTGGTAGAGTGGGTATCGCTGAGTCAAAGGCATGTGTATTTTTAGTTTTAAAAACAAAACTGCTTCCCTAAGAAAGCTGTAACAACATACATTTGCACCTACAATTAATAAAAATTCTTTTCCTAGGTCTCCCCAGCTGTAGTGTTAAGTCTTCTTTTCTTAAGTTTCTGCAAGTGCAGTTGGTATGAAGGAAAATCTCACTGTTACTTTATTTACATGTATTAGACAGCAAATGAATTGAAGCATCTTTTCATAAGCTGGTTATTTGGATTTCCTGTCTTATAAACTATATTTACATATTCTTTATCTTTTTTCCAATGGATTACTTGGTCTCCTTATAAATTGGATTTTTAGAACACAAAAGTATAAGTTTTAAGAGCTCCTTCTGTATTATAAATATGACATTTTTGGCCTGTCCTTTAGATGTGCAAACTTTTTTTTATTCAAATCTATTATATTAAAAAAAATCTATTATATTTTGGGGGCATCTTTGATCATGCAAAAGTTTTGAATTTAATTTAGTCCTAGGCTTATATTTTCTTGTGTAGTATCTACCTGATCAAAAGAAGCCTGACTGCCTAGCTCACCTGGATTACATTTTTGATTCCTGGATGTTCTGACAGGATTTTTGTTTAATTAATGAATTATTTTATATTCTAACCTATAATTCATCTAAATCCACCCCAAATTTATTTTGGGAATTGGTATAAGAAAAAGATCTGGTTTTCTTTTCTTTCAGATGAATAAATCATTGACCAGTCCCTTTATTTGTATGAAATACCCCACCTTTTGCTACCAAATTGAAATGCTTCTTTCGTTATATATGGAATCCCCATTTATACTTGGATCGATTTCTAGACATCTTATTTCCTATATCTAGTTAAGGCCTTTCAATACTTACTGATTTAATTTTAGTAGCTTTCCGGGATTTTCCAATGTCTGTGTAAAGCAAATTACACAAGTAACTTTTGAGGCAGTTAGTTATCAAACTTAGGTAGGTATGTGCCAGGCCGCAGCAGGATACAAACAGAAACTCATATTAAAATAATAATTTGTACAATGAGAATATTTTTTTCAAAATGTCTTTTCTCAGGATCTACTTTTATATCAACAGATGAAGGAAGAAAAGGTTCAATGTGCTCATGAAATCTTAGGAGAATGACCCTTGACTGTACTGTTCAGTCCTTAAATGATGTACTGTATTAAAGGCACTGTTTCCTTGATTTGTAGGCTGGATCTGCAGAGGAATCAGCTCTGACGGTGTCTCCCTCTGGGCAGCCCCTGCCTCGCCACTCAAGGGACAGCTCTGCAGTGTTCCTGAAGAGAAATTCCATGGGGACGGTACCCGACCCTCTGAGAGCGGCTAAAACCTCCCTGATCGCAGCTTCTGGAAAAGAAGAGACTCTGGGAGAGCTGCGGGCGTCCTCCCCACTGCACCGACCAGCTCTCTTGTGTAAGAATGCCAGTGGCTTTTCAGGGGCCCCCGCAGAAGCAGACCTCAGCCCCGGGGAAGCTGCCGAGGCCCTGATGCAGGCTTGTGAGCATGAGACCGCTCAGCCAGACATGTCTTCCCCTGGGATCTTTAATGAAGTGGAGAAAGCGTCTCCTCCACGCAACTCTCCCGGCAGCCCCCAGCCGCCAGGGAGCAGCCAGCCCCCCGCAGTAGCCCCAGGTTCCGCAGCAGGAAAGGCATCGTTTACAATGCCAGCCGATCGGCACACAGCCCAGGCAGTCCCCTCTTTGGTACCTGGAGATTTCCCAGGGAAATCACAGAGAACCTCAAATGAGGAACAACCTGAGAAGCCAAGTTGTCCTGTAGGAGACACCTGTGGAGGCAGCAAAGGTCACGTGTCCTGTGAGTTTCCTTCTCAAACTGCAGTCCAGGGACCACTGCAGGCTTCAGATACAGCAGCCAGGCTGGCCACTCATTCACCCTCTACCGTAGGTGGCCCTGAAGCGGAGAGACAGCCAGCCGCCTGTGACTCTGACGCTAGGCCCTGCGAACCTCCTGCCGGAGATGGATGCTCTGAGAACAAGCAGTCCTCTCCCACCACCTCTGAGCCCCGAGATACAACTCCTGTGACACCTCAACCACCCCCTGTCACCAGTGAAGGCTCAGCATGTCCTCCAGAGCCAGACAAGGAGGGGCTGCTGGCACAACAGCAGGTGTTGCGGTTCAGAGAAGCCAGCACGATGACCAGCCACACTGACCCTGAGACCGAGGAGGCTCCCGCCAGGGCCCGGCAAGATGCAGAAGTGCAGGCAGTCGCCAGTGTGGAGAGCAGGGCCGTCTCCACCAGCCCCAGCATCCTCACCGCCTTCCTAAAGGCAGGCCCTGCTCCTCTGCACTCGGAACACCAGCAGCTGAGTGTGATCTGCCACAGCGGTGGCAGTCGGGGCCACACGCTGGAGCTCTCCCAGGGCACACAAGTCCCTCGGGAGTCTGGTCAGTGCTCTGGCATCATGCCCCAGGTGCACATTCAGACAGCTGCAGCTGTTTCCGCAGCTTTCCAAGGGGGCAGGAAACCAGAGACCCCACCAGGTGAGGTCCTTGAAACCTCGTCAGTCAATGTGGCCTCCAGGAATGCCCAGGATATGTGTAAAGAAGATGGGAAGTCAGCAGGAATGACCCCAGCGAGGGAAGAACCAACCGCTAAACAGCTGCCAGATACTAATTCTCGCCCCCTGAAAGCTGACCCCACTGACCACACATCTACCAGGGCGGGCAGTCAAGCTGGAACAAGCCATGGACTGGGGAAATCTGACACCAAGCCGTCTGTGCAAACCACAAATGGCCACAGAACAGACCCAGATTGCCAACTGTCAGCCTCTTGCAGTCCTGCCATCGAAGCTGACCAGTCCGGAAGCTTGGGTCCCACTAACACAAGAGAGAAGAAGCCTGCGTCTCCACAGATAGTAAGAGAACAAGAGTCTACCGGCCCTGATACCCCAGAGGCCAAAACCCTGCTGCTCAATCCCAAATCTCAAGAAAGTGGAGGCGCAGCGGCAGCTGCTAGTCCTACTCCCTCTCCGATTAGAAAGACCCAGGAGGGCACCTCCGAAGAAAACCGACAGACCAAGACAGCCACAAGCCTGAGCCTGCCCTCGGATTCCCTGGGTGACTCCAGCCCGGGTTCTGGCAAGAGGACCCCTTCTCGCTCGGTCAAAGCCAGCCCGCGCAGGGCCAGCCGGGTCAGCGAGTTCCTCAAGGAGCAGAAGTTAAACGTGACAGCAGCTGCCGCTCAAGTGGGACTCACTCCAAGCGATAAGAAAAAGCAGCTCAGCTTGGAATCCAAGCTTCAGCTCAAACAATCCAAGCGCGTCAAAGACGTCGTGTGGGATGAGCAGGGAATGACGTGGGAAGTGTACGGGGCATCCTTGGACCCGGAGTCCCTGGGAATCGCCATCCAGAACCATTTACAAAGACAAATCAGGGAACATGAGAAATTAATCAAAACGCAAAACAACCAGCCCCGGAGATCCATTTCCTCGGATACTTCTTCGAATAAGAAGCTCAAAGGCAGGCAGCACCGCGTTTTCCAGTCCATGCTGCAGAACTTCCGGCGCCCCACCTGCTGCGTGCGTCCGGCGCCGTCCTCTGTGTTAGACTGAAAAGGAGCCGGTCTGCAGGTCTGTGTGGGCACTTACGGTCTCAGTCCGTGTGCACCTGCGGCAAGGCTTTGCTGAGTGTTTTTGTGTGTGACCAGGAAGAAAAAGCAAGCGTGAACTATAGGAAATTGCTTTTAAAAATCATTAGGTCCTTTGGCTGGAGCTCTAAAAATAAAAACATCATTTCAATTTGAAAGACAGAACAAGCGAAGAGAAGCAAGCTCCACGGAAGGTTTGCAACTTTAAGTGGAAATAATAGTCACTGGGTTTTTTTTCTATAAATATTGGTGTTGCTCATAGAAATAGCATTAACATTACGTGTGGTGTTATGTGTTATTTTGTATTACTGCCTCAATTTATTACACAACGGTATTTCCATTAAAAACCCTTGCTTTCTATTAAAGGTAGCAAAAACACTATTAGCAAAAATACTGTTATAAGTTCTATTTCTATTGCAATAAGAATGCTGTTATCACACAAAATGTGAGTAGGTAATAAGAACCATGAAGTAAAACATTGAAACAAAATTGACTCGTTCCTAGGCCAGATAATGTATTAAACAAAAGCACTTAAAAGTGTAAAATGCCTAATGTGAATTAATATTTGTAAACATCTGCAGATAACCCCTTTTATAACCCTTGTTATAGTTGTTCATAAATACAAGAAAGTTATATTAGGAAAACCAGCTCAGCTTTTGAATAGAAATACCACCTACATCAAACCTGGATTTCGATACACATATTTTCTTACACTGAAGGCAAGGTGTAGCTCTATGATTCTGACCAGATATAATTCATTTTTTTTGCCCTAAAGGACATACTTATGAGACTGAATTCTTGAAAAGAATCATTAAATTAGGAATAATGCTAGATTTTATGCTCTACCAGGGTTCTCCAGTAATATTCTGCTGAGAATACTAAGGTTCTGGGGAGGAATTATAAACAGGAGATTACCAAATACATTTTTTTCTGTACTGATAAAAGGAAAGCTTCATGAGTAACAAAAACAATGCTTCACTTAGACCCCTGTAAACAGGATGTAATTTGCGTTTTCCTTTCAGTTTGGGTCAGTAGTTTCTAATAGCAGATAGGGTCCCACCCCACACAACACGAGCTTTCTTGCAGGTTTTTGTATGTAAACTAATATCATCTAATTATTTGAGTTTGTAATCTGGACTAAATGGTAACTTCTGCAAACTTACTGATTTGGGGAGAAATACCATCACATCTTATTTCATTTCACCCTTTATACTGGATAAAAGAAGAGGCCTTTACTAAAACACAGCTTGTGCTTTGGGTGGGATGTGTCCCTGGAGAGTATAGATGCCTGAATTCAGCCCTCACCTGCACTTCCCCGGGACACATGAGTGTCCTCCACCACACTGGCCTGGGATGAGCAGCCGTGGCTTGAGTGCTGTGGTAATGTGGAAAGGGGAAGTGAGCTGGGTCTTGAGAAGTCTTCCTGGTTTCACGTAGGGAGGGCGCCAGTCTCTATCTTTTGTTTAGAAAACCAAGCAGTTAGATATTAGAGGGGCACTGGTTGCCTCCTCTGAGCACATTTCCTGTGATGAGCAGAAGAGAGTGTCTGCCCATGGGTTTTCTCTCCAGAGTCTCATACATCCCATTTGTAGAGTCAACACACAGTATCTGTTTGGGGGGTTTTTTATTTTAATTCTGTCTTGCAGATTCTGAGCATACGGGGAGGGGGGGGAGGGAATCACACCTGAACTTGAACACCACAAGCTTACTGGACACAACCTAAATTACTAAAAAGGCTTTGAGTTCTTTGCCAGCAGTTGGACCATAGAGGAAGCTGCTTAAGCAGACCACAGTCACAGTGCTCTCAGAGCCTGCGAACGGTAATCGCAGTTGTTATACTTGGAACTTTCAAAAAGACACACTTTTCAGTTTCTTATCAATTGGCTTCTATTAAGAATATAAAGTTAAAATTACTGGCAAATGACCAAATCACTAGTGAGGATTAGAAATTTAATGTAAAGCTCTCTTTTGACCTTAAATACCCATTTGTAGTTGTGCCCGGGTCACTTCTGTCTCAAATACCTTTGCCAGGACATAATCTCCCTCCTAGCTCTTGCTCCCTGGCCTTCCCCCTTGCACACTGAGATGCGTGCTGTGTAGACACGGAGTACACCCTGTGTACACAGGAGCAGCTGTCAGCTCTGCTCACTCCAGATGGGTGGCCGCCAGGTAATCCTCTGCGCTGAAGTGGCTAGAACAGGCTGTTCTTGCATCAAAATAGGAGAGAAGAAAGAGTTTCGCGTTCGGTAATAGTTTTTATTTTCATGAGTTTGGAGTAAGCACGTGATTTATAAATAGTTAAATGAAGCAGATGCTAAAGGGAATTGTAGGCATTTGCTGCACATTAAATAAATTAAAGTTGCTAAGTTTAGGATTGTGGGCCTCTTCAAATAAAAACTTCCAGAGAGAATGCTCAATGTAGCAAGTTTAACCAGTTTTCTTAGGTGCTAGAACTGTTATTTCTAAAACACTCAAAAAATTGTCACTAAATATTACAAAACCTTGCTTTTTTTGTTGTTGTTTATTCAATAGCATAGAACTAATAGGTTTTAGAAACAGCAATAGAAATGTACCATCAAATGGATAACCAAGATAGGAACCTAGTCAAGACAGCAGTGTCTGATATTATGATACTAACCCTAAGTTACCTAATAAAACTTTATGTGAAAATTTCCCTTCAATCTGTGACCCAGCTTCAGACGTTTAGTACTACGTTATTTGTGACACTTTAGTATCACATTTAACAAATGTGTTAATTCAACAAATGAAGATGCAGAACAAGTTTCCTGGCACACGCTTAGAATTTACTTGGTAATTCCTTCCTGCATCTGTATGGATATATGTTGGGTTGAAAGTTGTTCGGATTTGTCCTTCATCTCTTTTAGACACGATTAGGTCCTTTTTATGCCATAGATTTGGGAATATGGAAAGAAAATATTTAATGACATCAAGAACTAGAAAATACCTCGGAAACCTGTAGTAAAAGAGGGGAGTTAGAATTCTGCATCTGGGAAATAATTTCAACGTTTATAGAGTTAAGATGCTAGACTCCTAACCAAGTGAATGTGAGAATTTTTAATTTTAATATTGATTGTTCTATTTTTATGACCATAGGAAAAAAGGTCACGTCTTCAACTGTCTTGGGTTTACCTTGAGTGCTTTTCTAATGATGTCTTTCTGGATTTTTGGTGCCGCAGACCAGCTGCTTTTCGTACAGTAACATCCTGGTTAACCTTTGTGTTTGGGGTGAATGGAGTAAGTGGAACATTTCATTAAGCCAATGTTAACCAGAAAGTTTTGTGTTTTTTTTTTGTATCTGAAATGAAATATTTGGGACATGTATTAGTAATGATTTCTTACCTTGACAAGCTTAGCTCTGTTAAATGTAATTGGATCCTTGATACTTCTTTAATCTTGAGGATTGTCTGATATTATTTTGATTACCAGTCTTCTCCGTGTTATAGATGAAATATCAAAACTGAAGTAAATCGGGCTGAATATGCATGGGTCTCATATGCCCTGGAGGCTGGATTTTGGCAGCAAATCCTTAAAAGGAGCTCACTGTCTCAAAGCAGAAGAGAAAACGATGGCCTTTGGCTGTATCCCTGTGTGCTGAAGTTTACTGTTCCTCTTTATAGGAATGTTATTCCTCTAATTCCTGGGGATCCCTGCCATTCTGGGAATACCTGTACATACTGCACCAAGAATACAGTACAATGTGACTTTAAAATTCGTTTGCACAGAATGTGTACAAGTGTGCTGTTAATGTAAATCGTTTGGCCTTTGATGTATTCCCTTCATTACTGTTTTGTTGCCAAAAATGAGAAATTATTGTCTTCTCTTCCCACTACGTATTGTGCCAAGTGTTAGAAAATTTGTCTACTTCTAGTACCACATAATTCACCACATCTCTTGTCTACTTTTTAAGAATCAGTATAAAAAACATGATCCATTAGGATAAGGCTCGCATCTATGTATTTTTTGAAAATTAGGCACTTCTAAGCCTTCGGCAGACATCTACCTGCCGATCTACGACTTGTCTGTACTGCTGCCCTGGGGATGATGCTATTTACTCCCTCCTGCTTTGTCCTGAGTGGTGTTTGAGAAATGAGGCCTGTGAATTTCCCTTTGTGGTAGGATAGTGAACTCAATGGTATCTCAGATAAGTGCGCTGACCCCCTCGTCTCCACCCCTTTGGTGTTTGTGATCCGATGCTGCTATCTGCGCATTTGTTTTCGCTTAGTAATGCTCCCTGATGTCATATGTGGCCCTGTTGGTTGGTTCTCTCCCACTGAGGGACACTTGGTAAATAGCAGGCAGTCCGTGGAATCTCCTGCCCACCCTTGTGTAATAACTATATCCTTCTTAGTGAAATTCTGCAACTGGATGGATAATTTCCAGTGTCACCTGTGCAGATATGTGTGTTTAAAGATGTCTGCAAAACTTTAAACATTTTTGCAAAAGGGAAAAAATAGTCTTATAAACACTGAAACAGATTTCCCCGAACTTTATCCTACTCTTGGAAAAAAAATTCTCCTTGGCTGTAAAATCAGAAAGGATTGGTTTGCAATACCAAGGCCATAAATGAAGATGGATTATGGAAAAATTCGGTCTCACAAGTAATCACTGACGTCTGCCAGAGGTCATTACAGCTACTTTTAACTGTGAACATTCACCAGCTAAACTACTCACTTGCCACAACCAAATAACCTCTCTCAAAGTAAATCCAATACATCAGTATATAGATGTCTGTGTAGGTAGAAACAACAAAAACTCCTGAAATGTTACTTTTAGCTGTTAGGTAAGTCAAGGTGATGATAATTATGAAAGACATTCAAATAATCACAGATGTTGGTGAAATGACTGTAGGAACCAGAATGGTGCAACACGGTGTTAATTACGAGGATTTTTTAAAGACCTAGATATCTCAGATGTAATCAAGATAAAAAACACTGTTGAATATGAAACTGGAGCTAAGCAATAATGCACCAGAAAGAGGCCATTATACCAGCAAATGAATCTGTAATGGGCATGCTGTTATATAACCATGGTTTGCTCTACAAAGACTGACTATAACATACAGGGTAAAACAAAAGTAAAATATAAAATAAAAAGTAAAATTGCTGTTTTCTTCCTGGAGAAACTTGTTTAGGAGCTCCATAAAGAGGTACAGCACTAGTGAGCATTAGCAGAGATACAATTAACACTCCTGTTTTCACACCAGTCAAAACAAAAGAGGAGCCACAAAAAAGGTCTTGTTGGCTTCAAACTCAAGACAGCTTCAACCAGAAATTTCATCGAAATGGAGGAGCAAAACTTAAGGTAATTACTCTTCTTGGACACAAGCATGTAGGAAAGTAATTTAATTAACTCTGCCCAGAGGATTACCAGCCTTAGCTATGAAACATGGGCTCCCGTATGTAAAATAACTAAAACGTGAGTATTTGTATCAAAAGGAGGCTCAAGTAATGCCTTACAGAAAAAGAAGTCCCAGGTGGATACTTCTAAATACTAATTCTTCATCAAGTATCGTCTGGGTTCAAGTTCAAAATTAATTGGCTGAAAAGTAGTAGGAATAAGAATCACGTATCTTACAGTTTAGAAAAAGACAGTGATCAACCAACTTGGCAATAATTACCATACCCTAGTGATTTAAGGGTATTCGAGAGAAATGCTAACTTCTTTCTTAATCTCTTAAATATGGAGATATCATCCATTTATTTTGGGGGTGAAAATTACAGCTTGCTTTTTGACATTGCTGCTAGTATTATTCTGTTACTTTAAAAGTTAAATTGTCTGTTCTTTAGAGAAACTTCTAAGCAGTTAAATAATTTTTTTCCAACTCATATCATTGGAAAATAATAACATTTAAAGACTGCATGTTGTTAGTAGTAATAGTAGAGCAAACAATTTTGAATGAGTTAGAAGGGGGTTACCCATATTAATCAGTATCCTTAATAATTTTAATTTTTAACATCTATTTTAGACCCATGTCTTTGAGTAAAGTATTTTATGCAATGTTTTCCATCATGTCTTTAAGAAGATCCTAGTAAATTAGGACATTGCAGTATTATAGTCATACTCCCCAAACCCCAGAGGAGAGGAGAGACTTCTTTCATTCTTGTTCTAAGGACATCTGAAGATATTTTTAATTGAGGTCAGAAAAGGCCAACATAGCCTGAAAACTCAAGAAAAATATATACTAACAATTACTACAATCCAAATGTATTTATCTCTGCTGTACTGATGTGTGAATAGTATATTGTGCATAATACTGTAGCTGGTTGTGGTATATCAATTCATCCTGTAAGTGTGTACAGTCTGTAAATGATTGGTTTTCTCTATTTTTATGTGTAGAAAAAATAACTTGCTGTATGCCATTTAAAGGCCAATTTCTGTCATCGAGTAGGCACGTGTACAAAAGTGAATAAAGCCGATGTATGTGTTCACATGTATGCACTAACAGAATTTGTCCTTTCATTTTTGAAGGTCAGAAAGGGCTGTTTTTGCTTTGTTTTGCTTTGCTTTTTTATCATCTCTTCGAGTGGATAGCATAATTATCACAAAGACTGGATATAGTCATCAGGACCTTGGCATGTTACTAAATATGCCAGGGCTAATTAATCATGCCATTCGTCACGGGTAAGGTCAGTTCTTTGACCACTGGGATAATTGACATTCTTCACACATCCTCTCTGTGTTAAGTGTGTGACTAGGATGTACATACTATGGGTGTGATTGTGTACATACCTTGTATGAATTATCTAAATTCTCAAAGTCATTGCAGGAAAGCAGGAAAAAGAAATAATTGTTCAAAAGCCTCAAAAGGGCTAATCAATACATATTTTCCTTTTCTACACATAAAAATATATACATAGCATAACTGTAAATAGCTTGTCCACATATATATACACACATAAATGCATCATATTTATAATGGTTATGCAAATAAATCACAAGTCAAAATGACCAATTGAAATCTATGTCTTTCCATGACTGTTGAGTTTTTCAAATGTTAATATTGGATCAGATGCTCACTACTAGCTGGTGTTACTTCTTAGTAGCAGATCTCATGCTTGGGAAAGCCCAGCCACTGTGGGCTACAAAAGTCTAGGTAGCATCTATAATGAAGCACAGACTGGTACCCACACAGCTGCAAAGTATTAATACTATCGTTTAGGCACCTATCTTTATATCTGGAAATGGCAAATAGTGGTGAAAACCAAGTTTGTGCTAGAGATTCCATTTGGACATTCATTAGCACATTGACTTGCACAAACCAATAAAAACCCTACTTTTTTTTTTTCTTTTTTTTTTTTTTTGGATATGTATCTCTAGATTTCAAAAGAGTGCATAATCACTCAAGATAGAAAATTATTACAGGCATTCTTCTCTGGAAATCAGCAAAACAGTGCTTACCAATACCAAAAAGAAGTCGAAAACTAAAATAGAAAAAAAAAATTACTGATGACATTGGTAGAATAATTAGGGTAACAGCAATTGGGAGTTTATTAAGATGAATTCAAACAAGAAATTAATATTATTGATGACAGGTGTTACGTGGACTTGATCACACACTTTGTCAGTTTATCACAATTCCAATCAGAGAATTAATGTTCGAATCTCTCTCATTTCTTGTCAAAATAAATGCTCTATTAAGGATCAAAAAGTCTGATGTGGTTCCTAAAATCTAATGTGATTTGATCCTGATTCATTGACACTAAAAATTATGTTAGCTGAGTATGGGGTTGAAGATGTGAATGGAAATACCAGAATCGCCTCTTCATAAAGAATTCCATTTGGCAAAGTATAATCACTTCTCAATGTAAGGTTAAGAGTAACATTTAAGTACATATTCATGTTTTAGAGAATCAATGTGCCATCTCTATGTCTTAGATTAAAAGGTTAACCAACTATAAGGACCCTACAATTACAACTAGAGCTGGCAGTGTTTTTTAACAACTAAGATCTTATATGTTTATAACTACAGCATACCTGGTATCTTGATGTTTGTCAGTATTTACTGTTGTTTAAATCATAAATTTATGTAGTTAAAAATTTTGGATGACATGTATTAATGTAAACGACACCCAGAAAAATTTTAACTGTCAACATGAAAATCAGTTATGTGAGTAAATACTTAGCTGAGAAAGACCAAAAGTATAGTGTAATACTAAATCACTGAAACAGTAATGTTCAAAATGAAAAGCCCATTTATGAATGTATCAGTATTAGAATCTAAAGTTGTGTCTTTTCATAATGTCTATATACAAAGGTCATAAAATGATTTATTTCAGAAAGTTCCCATTCTCCAGATTTTGACCAATATTTTGTTTCCTAGAATATAATAAGATAAAATGTTCTGACTTTTACAAGGGTAGGTAAAGATTTTAGGATTTAATATGCTTGCACCTTTATTTTGAATTTGGTTTTTGAACAGATGTTAAAAAATACTGAAATTTAATCGATGACTTAGTTTTACCCTCAGAAAATTTAGAATATGATTTTTTTGCATTTCACTTTCCATAATAAATGTAATATAGAATAAAATGCACTCTTCATTGTCAGTGTTGTTATTGCTGTGACTGTTGAAACTCTTCCTTCACCGATGAATGTGCAGAATCATTTGATTTTCAATGTGACATGCTTCAGCTAGAAATTTGCAATGGAATTCAAAGTATTTACAACAAAAGACCTTTTTTTCCTCTAAAATGGAATCCCCATGGAATCAACAATGCCTCCTGGCCATCTGAAGCACTGTTTCCCTGTACTTAGTGGCATAGTAGTCTGTTTGTGCTCCCTTGTTTGGTGAGAGTGATGAGAACTTAACATACTCAGCATTTGTGGACTTGTAGGCTGGGGTAAAGAAACCAGGTTGGGGGCAGGGTGGAGTTCCAGGGCACTTAGATTGCCTCACATCCAGGCCTCACTGCCTCTTGCCCACATCCATCCAGGTGTCCATATTGTAGTTCCAGACACTCTACCTACTCCTGAGTGACTCAACTGCAGTCCTGCAGTCTAGATTCCTAGAAGGACACACAAAGCCCCGCCATTCCTCCAATCTGGCTTGACCGCTAATAACAATAACAGTATTATTTGATCTCTTTTTGTCTCCTTAAATCTGCCTTCGATTCATGAAGGAACTGGAAAGAAGGAGAAGTACACGATTTATAAACCCAAAATCTCAAAAAATGAGTTCATGAATTTTTCTATGAACTTTAAGTAAAGATTGTTTCAAAATGTTCAAGAGCCATATTTTCCCTCCAGTTACTGTGTGTGTATAAATGCCTACTATTTCAACCTGAAATGCTGCCTCGGGCTGCCATTTTCTAACTCTTATATGCATAAACATTTATCATTGCAAAAGTAAACCTCATTTCCAAGAGATAAATTCCATTTATGGAGAAGTTATGTCATGCAGCACTCCTGGGGGGCTGAGATAGCGAGTCTTATGCCTGTCGCTGTTTATGTTTAACCAGCAGGTATTTGTCTTATTAGGTGCCATTTCCAGACAACTGTCCTCACTCATCCACATCTTCAATGTTGAGTAATAAACAGTGGAATATAGTTCTTAGCATAGTCTTGCTTCACCAGACTAATTGTGAGCTAAAAACATGTCTTGCTTTTGTCCAAGAGTCTGCCTTTTGTAAACCACATAGGACCACCTTCAGTCAATACCCTTAGTCTGTTTGGGCCGCTGTAACAAAACATTATTAACTGGGGCCTTCTAAACATCAAAAACTTATTTCTCACAGTTCTAGAAGCAGGAAGTCCAAAATACAGAAAGACTTGGGTCTGGTGAGTGCCCACTATCTGGCTTATAGACCAGGCATTCTTGCTATGTCCTCAAATGGTGGGAAGGGCAAGGGATCTTTTTTTTATTTTGAGACAGGATCTCACTCTGTCACCTGGGCTAGAGTGCAGTGGTATCATCATAGCTCACTGCAATCTCAAACTCCTGGGCTCAAGCAATCCTCCTGCCTCAGCCTTCCAAGTATCTGGGACTACAGGCATGTACCAACAGGCCCACTGAACTCTGTGTGTGTATGTGTGTGTGTATCTCTTACTCAGGCTGGTCTTGAACTCCAGGCCTCAACCAATCCTCTCAAGTCAGCCTCCAGTGCTATACAAGTCTCTTTTACAAGGGCACTAATCCTATTCATGAGGGCTACTAAACACCTTCCAAAGCCCCCCTTCCTTTTACAATACCATCACCTTAGGAGTTAAACTTTTTTTTATCTTCCTACCAGCTACCTCTGAAGAGGGAGTTAAGATTTGGGGGGTAATACCAGCATTCAGACCACAATGTACACATTCTTAATGAACTTACGAATGCCAACATTATTTAATTTTCCTCTACACCATTCTAGATAATCAGTGAGCTAATTTATAGAGTTCTAAAAATGTTTAGACCCTTATAACCATCTTAACAATGTTCTACAGCTGGTTTTTCTAAATATATCACAGAGGACTAACGTAGTTGAAATTCAAATTGTCGGGATGGAAGCTGAAAGTGCCTGCAGAGATTTCTGCTGGGAGCACTGGCATCTCAGGAATGATATTTCCCTACACCTTTTTTTAGTTTCACTTGACACTTCTCAATCAAGTTGCACAAGAAAGTTGGCCTGCCATTAAACGTAATTCTAATAAGCAGAATGTCATTGCTAAAGATATCACAGGTGTTTAAAAGCAAGATAAGACTTTCTCAAAGGGCTTGACAGTATTCCTTGTTATTTATGTTCTTTTAGCCCAGAGTCAAAAAAAAGCATTTTGCTAGGTACTTCCAAAATATGTCTGAACCTTGGGAGGTATCGTGTGAACATGCATACTGGGTTTCAATTATTTTTCCAATAGCAGATATTTAATACATATAAATTTGATGATAAAAGCAATAAAGGGTAAATACCCAGGCTTGAAATCAAAGGAGCATGGATTCAAATCTTAGCTTTAAATAAAACAAGCTAAATTTCTTAGCTGAGTCACTTAATTTTTTTTAAGGCTCAGTTTGTTCATCTTTAAATTGAGGATAATAATATATTCTTTGAAAATTTGTGGGAATTAAATGACAGAGACAAGATAAACCTAATTCTTTCTCTTACTGCTCTGAGTTTTGCTTTCTTCCTTGCTTGAACTTGACCACTCTCTTATTAAAAGGCTGGGATTTTGCCATTATCTTCTATTCAATAAAATTTTTATAAATCTAGATTAATATTAAGAACAATTTTAAGTATGACTGTGAGATACACAAAATGTGACCGTAAAAGTATTTTCTTTTGGGCAGTGCCTGTGGCTCAAAGGAGTAGGGCACCAACCCCATATACCAGAGGTGGCAGGTTCAAACTCAGCCCCGGCCAAAAACTGCAAAAAAAAAGAAAAAGTATTTTCTTTTTTTATTTAAATATTTAGACATTTAAGAATTAGAAAACTATTTTGATGAAGCTTAACTTTGTCACATCAAATCTGATTTTTCAAATATAAAGTTAAATACTAATAAAAAATATTACCAATTCCAAAAAGGAGGGCAAAGGAAAACAAAATTGATAAATTCAACTACATTAAAATTTAACACTTAGATGTAATGAAAGATCACATATGCAAATTAGAGAAGTCATAGAAATCACAAAATATTAAAATCTAGAAAATAGGAAGAACACCTATAAATCGGTATAAAAGGATGAGATTAGAGAGATTAGTCAAATTGTAAGAGCAAGAACCATAAATGCATGAAAATATGCTAAACTTCACCAAGGAATCCTCTGTCATTAAATCCCCACAGTTTAATGTTGCTGGGGGAGACACTCCAGATTCATGGGGGCTGAACTAAGAACTTTATGTCCAAGAATTAGAAGGGAGTACTTCACCTGTATTAAGAGATCGACAAGTTGGAGATTCCTGGTGGCATGTGAGTGTGTGAAGCTGTAGGTGGAGATTCCCCAAGGAATCCACAGGAAGCCCAGCACAGAAGCCATGTGTAAACACCACCCGCAGCCAGAGAGTGCAATACTTTCCAGATCCTCTTTTTTTCCTCTTCCTCCCTGGTAGAATCTCTAGGAACGGAAAGAGAAAAGAATCAAAATTGCAACCCCTGTCCCCATGGAAGTCTATAGGGCTGGTGAGGGGGAAAGCGTGACTTGTAAACAAGTACTGCATTATTATCCTCATGATTATTACAGAAGATGGGGCATTTTAAATTTGAATTCAGACTACATTTGCAATTTGAATGACCTGTGCCTGAACAAGGATGGGAGGCTGCCCAAAACTGTAATAAATGTTGTCACTCACGATGACCTTGAATGACTAAGCCTTAGACCTGCTTAGGACTGGAAGGTATCTGCATTTTCAGGTCCTGCTAGTCTAGAGGCTTCAAAGTTACCCAGGTTTTAGAGGTTAGCAAGAGCATTCGTTCCTCCACATGTTGTGGTAGGAAAGAACTCTGAGATTTATTTTTTATTTTAGATTAATATGAGGGTACAAACAATTAGGTTATAAGGTTACACAAACCAATGTTTGTGCTTGTTAGGTGAGGTCCCTGTTATAGTTGTGCCCCTCACCCAGGAGTTGTGTTATATATAACCTTACATTGTTCCCATTAAGTGAGAGCACACCAAATCCCCTCCCTCCTCTCTTCCCCTCCCCCCAACTTGAATTAAATTGAGTTTTTCTCTTGCGTGGGCATATACTAGTTCATCTGCTGGCTTCAAATTAGTATTGAATAGATTAGATACTTGTTTTTCCACTCTTGTGATCCTTTACTAAAAAGAATGTTCTCCAACTCTATCCAGGTTAACACAAGAGAAGTAAAGTCTCCATCTTTTTTATGGTTGAATGGTACTCCATGGTATACATATACCACAGTTTAGTAATCCATTCATGGGTTGATGGGCACTTGGGCTGATGCTAAGAACTCTGCAATTTATTTGGGCCCCTTGTGTAGACAAACCTCTAAGATGGGTCCCAAGCATCCCAGCCCCTGGTGTACATAAGTCTTTTCCCAGCAATTCAATTGCAGGATACAATCCAGTTTCCACATCAGATGACTTTAAAAATGAGAGATTATCTGGGTCAGCCTGACATAATCACACAAACCCTTTAAGAGTTTTCTCCAGCTGGCCTGGAAGAAAGCAAGAAGCATCTTTGTTGTGAACTGCCAACAGATGCCACATTTACAGGAATTGCAGACAAACTCTAGGAGCTGAGCGTGGTCCCCAGATGGTAGCTAGAAGGGAAACAGGAACCGGTTATCAACTACAAGGAAATAATTCTGCCCACACACAGTCAGCTTGGAAGAGGACCCCCAAGCTCAGCTGGAAAATGCAACCCTGCTATTGATTTGAGCCAGCCAAACTCTGAGCAGAGACCCCAACTACACTGTGCCCAGACTTCTGACTTACCGAAATTATGAGATAAGAAATTCACATTTGATTAAGCTGCCACATTTGTGCTGATTCATTACATGCCATACAAAAGTAAAAGAGCATCATTCAACTCAGTTAGGGATTCAAAATTGCCAAAGATGAATTGTGTACTCAAGGATTATGCTACCCAAACCCTTCCATCCTAAAGCATCAATTTTACTGAAAATGGGGTGGTGGTTTTAATGGTTAAGTAATTAAGTCATTCTGATACATGTATACATTTTGAATACATCTATTGGGTTATTCACTCTTTTCTGTCTGCTTTTCACTCTTATTTATCCTGTTACATGCACCTGCAAGCTGAATTGTGTAGGCAGGTTCAACAAGCTCCCTGGCCAATGTGCAGCCCATCGCATTCAGCCAATCAGAGAGGTTTGGCTTGAGATGGTGACAGGGAGGAAGGTAAGGTTGGGGCATTTGTTTCCTGGATGCCTCTTGTCAGGGTGCCTTGTGCTGGCTGTCTCAGTCCCAGAGCCTGTGAGGCAGCCCTCTCCATTAGGCTCAGTGCTGGCAAATTCTCCTTGTCCTTAACGCTTCAGACATAAGAATGATATGTCTGACCCCAACTTATCACTATACCTAGGATACTGCCCTAATGTTTTGTGATTGCCCTAAAACCTACCTATACCTTTACAAATAATATCTTGGTAACCTCTCCCTCCTCAATTATCCAATTTGAAAATGCCAGTTCTTTCTTGCCAGAATCTGACTAATGTAGGAGTCCAAAGATAAATTTATGATTTTTTAATGAGAAAACATGAGATTTTAGATAAATTTGTCATTTGCTTGACTTCTTCCATCTATGACCTTTTACCCTCCAGTATTATTAGTTTCTTTTTTTTTTTTAATTTTTTTATTGAATGATAACTATGTACATTAATACACTTCTGGGGTACAGTGTGGGGCTTTCACATGCAATCTGAAATACTTCCATCAAACTGATCAACACAGCCTTCATGTCATTTTCTCAGTTATAGTTTTAAAACATTCTGGTTCTACTCTTAGAGAGTTTCACTTGTACCCCTTGGAAAATAGTATTTCAAGCAAATGGAAATCAGAAGAAAGAAGGGGTTGCAATCTTATTCTCAGATACAAGCAGATTTAAAGCAACTAAAGTTAAGAAAGTCAAGGACGGACACTTTATACTGGTCAGAGGAACAATAAAACAAAAAGACATTTCAATTTCAAATATTTATGCACCTAGCTCAGATGCTCCCAGATTTATGAAACAGACCTTGATGGGCCTGAGCAATATGATATCCCATAACACCATAATAACTGGGAACTTTAACCCCCCTCTGATAGAACTGAACAAATCCTCTAACCTAGTCGTTCTCAACCTTCCTAATGCTGTGACCCTTTAATACAGTTCCTCATGTCATGGAGCAACAAAAATAATTTTATGGTTGGGGTTCACCACAACATGAGGAACTGTATTAAAGGGTCACGGCATTAGGAAGGTTGAGAACCACTGCTCTAAACAGAAACTAAACAAAAATACAAAGGACTTAGGGTTAGGTGCAGTGGCTCACACCTGTAATCCTAGCACTTGGGAGGCTGAGGTGGGTGGATTGCCTGAGTTCACAGGTTCAAGACCAGCCTGAGCCAAAGCAAGACCTCATCTCTAAAAATAGCCAGTGTTGTGGCAGGAACCTATAGTCCTAGATAATTAGGAGGCTGAGGCAAGAGAACTGCTTAAGCCCAGTAGTTTAAGGTTGCTGTGAGCTATGATGTCACAGAACTACTGAGGGAGACAAAGTGAGACTCTGTCTCAAAAAAAAAAAAAAAAAAAGAGGATACAAAGGATTTAAATGTGACCCTAGAACAAATGAGATTAATAGACACTTACAGAACACATCATCCCAAAGCTAAAGAATAAACATCTTTCATGTTAGCCCATGGTATATACTCCAAGATCAACTACATCCTAGGATACAAATCAAACCTCAGCAAAATTAAAAGAACAGAAATTATACCTTGTATCTTTTCAGACCACAAAGCAATAAGGTGGAACTCAACTCCAACAAAAACATTCACCCCTACACAAACACTTGGAAATTAAACAACCTTATGCTGAATGATAGTTTGGTTCGGGCAGAGATAAAAGAGGAAATTGTTAAATTCCTCAAATATAACAACAATGAAGACACAAGTTACCAAAACCTGTGGAATATAGCAAAAACAGTCTTAAGAGGGAAATTTATCACATTAGATGCCTACATTCAAAAAACAGAAAGACAGCTCACATCAATAAACTCATGAACCATCTTAGGGACTTAGAAAAAGAACAATCTAATTCCAACCCCAGAAGAAGAAAAGAAATAATCAAAATTAAATCAGAGATTAATGAAATTGAAAACAAAAGAATCATTCAGAAAATTAATGAAATAAAAAGTTGGTCTTTGGGGCGGTGCCTGTGGCTCAAAGGAGTAGGGTGCTAGCCCTATATACTGGCCAAAAACTGGAAAAAAAAAATTGATAAACCTTTGGCCAGATTAACTAGAAACAGAAAAGTAAAACCTCTAATAACCTTCAATCAGAAACAAGAAAGGGGAAATAACAACAGATGTCACAAAGATACAAGAGATCATTTCTGAGTACTACAAGAAACTCTAAGAGGAGGGTAAGGGTGAGGGGAGGTTGGATGGATGGAGGGTAATTGGTAGAACCACACTTAGGGTGCGTTTTGCAAGGGTACATATCAAATCTATTAAGTGTAGCATATTAAGTGTAGTAGTATAAGTTTTAACACAATAATTAAGAAAGTGAGGTGAAGGCTACGTTAACCAGTTTGATATAAACATTCCAAATTGTATATAAAATCAGCACATTGTACCCCATAAATGCATTAATGTATACAGCTATGATTTAATTAAAAAAAAAAAAAAAGGGCAGTGCCTGTGGCTCAGTGAGTAGGGCGCCAGTCACATATACCGAGGGTGGTGGGTTCAAACCGGCCCCGGCCAAACTGCAACAACAACAAAAAACAGCCAGGCGTTGTGGCGGATGCCTGTAGTCCCAGCTACTCCGGAGGATGAGGCAAGAGAATCACCTAAGCCCAAGAGCTGGAGGTTGCTGTGAACTGAGATGCCACAACACTCTACTGAGGGCGATAAAGTAAGACTCTGTCTCTAAAAACAAAAAAGAAAGAAACTCTATGCCCAGAAATTTGACAATGTGGGGGAAATGGATCAATACCTGGAATCACACCCTCTCCCTAGACTTAGTCAAGAACAAACAGATCTCTTGAACAGACTGATTTCAAGCACTGATATCAAACAGTAAAAATCTTTCCAGGTGGCGCCTGTGGCTCAGTGAGTAGGGAGCTGGCCCCATATACCGAGGGTGGTGGGTTCAAACCCGGCCCCGGCCAAACTGCAACAAAAAAAATAGCTGGGTGTTGTGGCAGGTGCCTGTAGTCCCAGCTACTCAGGAGGCTGAGGCAAGAGAATCACCTAAGCCCAGGAGTTGGAGGTTGCCATGAGCTGTAACACCACGGCACTCTACCAAGGGCCATAAAGAGAGACTCTGTCTCTAAAACAAACAAACAAATCCTTCCAACAAAAAAATGCCCTGGTCCAGATGGCTTCACACCAGAATTCTATCAAACTTTCAAAGAAGAGCTTAAACCCATACTGCAGAAATTATTTTTAAAAATTAACAAAAAAAGAATCTTCTCCAACATGTTCTATGAAGCAAATATCACTCTGATATCAAAACCAGGAAAAGACCTAACTAAAAAGGAGAATTTAGGGTGGCACCTGTGGCTCAAAGGAGTAGGATGTCAGAGGTGGCAGGTTCAAACCCAGCCCTGGCCAAAAACTGCAAAAAATAAAATAAAATAAAAAAATAGCAAGGAGGGGCAGTGCCTATGGCTCAAAGGAGTAGGGCACCGGCCCCATATGCCGAAGGTGGCAGGTTTAAACCCAGCCCTGGCCAAAAAAAAGAGAGAATTTCAGACCAATTTCACTAATAAATACAGATGCAAAAATTCTCAATAAAATCCTAGCTAACAGATTACAGCTACACATTAAAAAAGTTATTTATCACTGGACAAGAGACACAAATAGAACCTTCTCTAAAGACAGACAAATGGCTAACAAACATATCAAAAAATTCTCATCATCCCTAATCATCAGAGAAATGCAAATAAAAACTACCCTGAGATATCACCTACCCACTGTGAGAATGGCCCACATCACAAAGTCTCTAAGATGCAGATGCTGGCATGGATACAGAGAGAAGGGAACACTTTTACACTGCTGGTGGGGCTGCAAACTAATACAACATTTTTGGAAGGAAATATGGAGAATTTTCAAAAACTCAAATTAGACCTCCCATAGGAGCCTGCAATCCCATTACTAGATATCTACCCGGAAGAAAAAAAATTCCTTTTATCATCAGGACATTTGCACCAGACTGTATATTGCAGCTTGATTTACAACTGCCAAAATGTGGAAATCACCTCTTGGGGGCAGGACTCAATCATAAGAGGGACTTTATCTAGCAAATGAATCAGTGTAACCCAATTCCTTGTACCCTCAATGAATCCCAAACAATAAACAAATAAATAAAAACTAAAAAAAAAAAAAAAAAGAAAAAAAGAAAAGAAAAGAATGGCCTCAGTGAGTGTATGCGCACAGAAGGAACCTGCCATCTTTGCTCTGAGGGCTCAGCAGTTGCCTTCCTGGGCAGTGGTGAGTCTGGCTTCATGAGGCAGTGGAGAATCTGGAGAGCTGTTTCTGGTGCTGCCATGAAGATCCCCCCACCTCTGCCCTGCCTTGGATAATGATCCTAGCAGTACTGGGAGTAGCATCTAACACATCTACAGTACGTGGGCATTGCTGGGCACTGTTCAATGAGCCTGACACATTTAATCCTCCCAAGAGAACTGTGAAGTTCTATGCTCCACCTTCAAAAAGTGAAGCACAGAGGTTAAGTGACTTGCCCAAAGTCACCAAACTAGGCAGTGGTGAAGCCAGACAAAGCTCTGAGTCACTCCTTCTCACGTTTGTTCAGCTTACTAGCCTCTAAGCTGTTTCTTTGCAAAGAGGTGCCAATGAAGCGCTCACCCTGGAGAGGACTAAGATTGGATCCCTGGCTCACAGATTGGTGCCAAACAGGCCACAAACATCCACAGAGGTAGCCTCACTATACTGGGCCATACCAGCCTGCTGAGCAGGAAGGCAGGCTTTGAGGACAGTGAGCCTCCATAACGGAGGCTCTGCTCATATCACCAGGGGCTAGAGGTTCTGTGACTCATTCAGAAAACATCCTTAGCCACTGCCCCCACCTTGTTCTCCCATGGAAGGATGTTCTGTAGGTCATAGGCCCGAAGGATCTGGGAGTCAGTTTCAGTCTCAGAGTCTGCGCTAAAAAGTAGACCTCCTTGTGTGGAAGGGAAGGGGCAGGGAGGGAGATGGGATGAAGAAGGGTGTAACTCAGATGGCTGACTTTGAAAGTGGCTTACTCTACCCATTTGCTGCCTTCTCAAAGTTGGGGTGGCTGAGACTCCCAACCCTGCAGAGTACAGAGGTACTTCAGAAGTGGACGGATGGTGAGGAGTGTACCACTGAGGGGGTGGAGCTGAGGCCAATACTCACAAATCAAATAGCAAGCCTGCCTAAGCAAGCCACTTGGGAAGATGGATGATGGTGGCCACCTGGTTGTAGGCCTCAGGCGAGGGCTGGGCCATTCTGGACCATCCAGAGAGGCCTGCTATGGGCCTGCCCTCTCTGCTGAACCTGAACCCAAGAAGAGGGAACAGGGAAATTGCCAACTGCCTGGTAGAGACAACTCTGGCTATTGCTGGAACACCTCATTAAGAGCCCTAACTCCAGGAGAGATCAGTGAGCCTGGAAAACAACTGAGGAAAATATGGCCAGATTAACACATATGCACCTTGTAGAGTTCTGAAAACAAGATGAACTTCTAGGCCTCAAATAGGTCTTCATCTGTAGAATCCAAGTTTCCCCAGGACATAGTGAGTCCATCAAGAACAGTCCTCACTGTGTTATGCAGAAAAAGACAGTGCCAGTTTTGCAAAGTAGTTGACTGGCTGATATTCCTGGCATCTGGTTGGGGACGCACTGCCACTTTAATTTGCAAAGGGGCTAAATGATGAGATGTAGGATCAGGGTTCTACAAAGACACCAAACACACAGCCATAGGCCACAGGACAACCTTCACTTATTCTCTGTGATGCAAAGTTTCTTACAAAGTTACTATCATACTCCTAACTGCTACCACATAACAAAACCTTCCATGTGTACCCCTAAAAAACACTGACAGGAAATGTTTTTAGTGTTATATTCGTCTGGATCCAATGAAGCTATTTTTAACCATCGTCTCAGACTCAATTTCCAATTTTATCCTATAAAGTTCTAATTGATTCCACCTCCCCTGATCTCTCACTTGACGAGGCTGTGAAAAACATTAGGCACTTTCTGATGGGTTTAAAGTAGGTATTTTTTAAGTCTTTGCATGCTGCTCATGTCTCCCTTAGCACATGCCTTCTTCTCAGGGTTTAATAGGCACTAAGCAGGGACTGCACACAGCAGCCTACATTCTCCAAGCCCCCTGTCCTGACACCTGACCTTTCCCTTCAAATGTACTTCCTTCAGTGGGTCTGAGGTATGCAGTCCCAGCTGGGCTCCTGTGACATGCTCTGGATGATGTGACATAATGCTTTCCTCACTTAGCCCACCATCCCGAGGTGTGGAAAGATGCCCTGCCACCTCAGCTCCATCTTCATTAGAGACACCACGGGTCCTTTGTATCCTACCCATGGGCTGACCTGGGGGCCCCCTTCCTGCTGCCCCCACCCTTGGCTTAAATAGCTCTCTTTCCCTTGTTGGCTGCATGTGTCCCTCCTTAAGTCTTACTCTACCCATGTGCTGCCATTAAGAGCCATGGAATCCCTCTTGGGGGCAGGACACAATTACAAGAGGGACTTTACCTAATAAATGTAATCAGTGTAACCTGTACCCTCAATGAATCCCAAACAATAAAAAAAAATTTTTTTAAAAGTTGAAACAACCGGCTCCACGCCTGTGGCTCAATCGGCTAAGGCTCCAGCCACGTACACCTAAGGTGGAGGGTTTGAATCCCCAGCCGGGGCCCGCCAAACAATAATGATGGCTGCAACCAAAAAATGGCTGGGCGTTGTGGCAGGCACCTGTGGTCCCAGCTACTTGGGAGGCGGAAGCAGGAGACTCGCTTAAGCCCAGGAGTTGGAGGTTGCTATGAGCTGTGATGCCATGGCACTCTACCCAGGGGGATAGCTTGAGGCTCCGTCTCAAAAAAAAAAAAAAAAGTTGAAACAACCTAAATGTCATATAACTTATAGGTTACTTAAATAAATTATAGCCATTTACCAAAAGAAAAGAAAAAGAGCCAAGGAATCAGAGGATCTTTTCTTTTTTTTTTTTTTGAGACAGTCTCACTATGTTGCCCTCAGTGAGCTCACAACAACCTCAAACTTTTGAGCTTAACTAATTCTCTTGCCTCAGCCTTCCAAGTAACTGGGACTACAGGAGCCCGCAATAACGCCTGGCTATTTTTGTTGCACCTGTCATTGTTATTTAGCTGGCCTGGGGCCAGGTTCAAACCCGCCAACCTTGGTGTATATGGCTGGCACCGTAACTACTGTGCTTTGGGCACCGAGCTGAATAAGAGCATCTTTAAATCCTGCTCTGTCCTCTACCTGCCACAAGCCAGCCACTCTTTGCTTCCTTTACTCCCTAGATGTACTCATGGCCCCTTTCACATCTGTAGGCATGCTGCTTCCTCTACCAGGACCACATTCCCTCCCTAGGGTGAGATACCCCCAGTGTTGGCCACGACCTCTTATGAAGGTATTTTGCACTACTGAAACTGTGGTGCTGTGAGTCTGTGATACAAGCTGCCAACCTAAGATCCAGTGGGAGGGGCTCTATCTACTTTGCTGATGAGCATAGTCTAGACCATAGCTAACTTTTAGTGAGTAGCTACCTAGAGACAGGCATGGACTAAATCATGCAGATTCATCTCCCTTAATTCTTACCATGAACATGGGAGGCAGAGCCCATGACCACCTGCACATTACAGACAAATACACCAGAGCTTAGAAAATTGAAAGGATTTCCCTAAGGTTGCTCAGAGCATTAGGAAGGGGCCGCTTTCAAACTCAGAGCCTAGGTGCTTGAAGTCTAGACTTACTGCTCACAGTTCTTTGTATGTCCCTGGAGTGCCTATCTAGCAAAGAGGAAGACGAAGGGACAAACATAATGTTTCTTTTAAAGTTTGCTATGGCCCAGGCCAGCTCCAGGTGGTGGGCACATTTTGGAAGGATGGAGTGTGGTGAATTTGGAGTCTAGTGGCCTGGCCAGGGCTTAGATGGCTCTGAGAGCCATGATCCCGGAGCAGGCACTCTTACTTCATTAATTAGGACTGGAAAACAGATTCATTATAATTATGCTTTTAAAAAAACAATAGCACTTGCTGGTCAATTTCAAACATCCAAATGTCAAATCATGTACATGTAACTAGGTGAACTCACACCATGACCTACCTGGGTGAGGACATCCAGCTGGCCCACGATGTGCTCCAGTGTGCTAGTCAGTGTCTGGGGCATGCTGATGGGCTCCTGGGGCTGGCTCTGCATGGACTCCAGACTCTTGCCTCTGCCTGGTGAGATGGGGAAATCCACTGCTGGCTGGGTAAAGACAGAAAGAAAAGAGTCCCTCAGTATATTCAGTGCTTTAGGAAAGACTGAAAGAAGAGTAGCCCTTTTAAAGGATTAAAGGACAGCTCAGAGCCTGTGGCTTAAGCAGGTAAGGCGCCAGCCACATACACCTGAACTGGCAGATTCAAATCCAGCCTGGGCCCACTAAACAACAATGATGGCTACAACCAAAAAATAGTCGGGCGTTGTGGCGGGCGCCTATAGTTCCAGCTACTTGGGAGGCGGAGGCAGGGGAATCGCCTGAGCCCAGGAGTTGGCAGTTGCTGTGAGCTATGATGCCACAGACCTCTACCCAGGGTAACAGCTTAAGGCTCTGTCTCAGAAAAAAAAAGAAAAAGGGATTAAAGGGCAAACTACCAGCAAACTTGAGAAAATGAGTTCAGTGTCAGTGATAAATGGCAGTGTGGTGTGACACTCACCTTTCCAAACAGAAGCCATGAGTGAGGAGCAGAATCAGAGTAACTGGAGGCTCAGGCTGGAAAGGGCCTTCAGAGGATAGCAGGTGGCCAGTGAGTACCTCCAGGGACCCATCTCCTACCTTTGCATCTAGCTTGCACCCTTCAGCAGGCATCATAGTGAATCCAGAGGTGTTAAAGACTGGCCTGGCTCTGAAGTCAGCTAAACTCCAATTCACTACCCTCCCACATGGAGATGTCCCAGACTTCATAACAACTTCCTAAGACCCCAGGAACTGTGGCCTAGAACTGGAAGTGAGGGTAAAGGGGGAATGTTCCAACCTTACCCTAGTTCCCCTGGGAAAATAAAGATGTCTATGTGAATATCCTAGTCAGATGGCTGGTGGGAGCTGGCATTCATAGGACAGTTACCCCATGGCTACCTTAAACAGGATTCCAGGAACATCTGAGGCTTGGTGTTTCTGCCTAAGGCTCTTCAGCTCCAAAATTCAGAAAAGTCAGTCTCTTGCTCTATACAAAGACAAAGGCTTCCTAACCAAGGAAGCACTGTCCATATTCAGCAAGGCAGGATACTATAGCCAGGGGTACCTGAATGCAGGGTCAGCAGATGCCCAATTCTTGGAGCCTGTGATTCCCCTGTGGACTTGTTCCAGTGGGAATGTGACCCTTAGTGATAGCCCACATTGTCAGCTAGCTCCAAAGCCTTAGCAAACCATAAATGCAGCCACACTTGGGGGTTTTAAACCACTACTTCACTAATGGACATTCCAAATGTTACCACGTCACTCCCTAGCTTTGCCAGTCCTCCAGGGCTTTCTGCTGCCTTTAGGACAAAATCCAAAAACCCTGGCAAGGTACCCCAATCCAGTCTGCCTCATTTCATTCCTGAGCTCCTCTCATGCCCCCCCCTTCTCTCCTCCTTCTAGGCACCCTGTTCCCCTTCACATCGTAAGGCACTCTCCTAATCAGAACTCCTCTGTGTTCTTGCAGGCCTTGACCTGTCCCATTCCTGTACTGTTCCTCTGGCCACTTCATCTCTAGAGCCAGGTTGAGACACCTGAATGGGATTAATCAATGCCCACCAGCTACCATTATGTCTGTGCCCTCTCCCTTCTCCTGTCTGTGTTTATCACTCCTTTTCCCCCAAACCTAGGATATATCTGTGTTGGAAGTTTGCCATATACCGCAAAGCCAACGGTACTCCACCTGGCAGCCTCCCACCCACAGTGCCACAACTAGTGGAGTATACTGGCTACGACTGGGGCTCATGTAGGATGTCTATGCACCCACCCACAACTTTGCCCTGCCTACAGACCCACTGCCAGATGTAGCAACTGGCTACATTTCTTGAGTCTCCCACCTCTTAGACTAACCCATAGCAGCCTGGCCTTGGGAAGATGCTCTGCCCTGGACATGCCCACCTTGGTGGACATCAGAGTCCTTGAAAAAAATCAGCCCAGGAGAGGATTCCCAACCAGCAAAGAAAAAATGTTAAGAGAAGTTTAGGACATGGACCCTACCTGCATGTTTTCCTTTATTAGGATATCTTACAGAATCTAATCTAATCTCATGGGTCACAAACTCTCAAGGACAAGTTGATAAGAACTTGAAAAATGCACACGTTGGTGGCTAGAGAACTTGCATGTGAGAAGAAAAGCAGTTCTGGGTCAGTCCTTATGCCCATTGTTGGCATGTCTCTTATATCTGTGGCCATTACATATGAGCCAATAGGTGAGGCTCTTTTAGCTCTCTAGGAATCAATGCCCACCCAGAAGTCCATCCACAAGGAAACATTTCAGAAGCCTACCCACTTTGCCAGGACAACTTATAGTCCATCATGGTGCCCCCCAGACCCAGGCAGTTCTATTGGGAAACATAACATAGTACAGCAGTGAAGAATGGTGACTCAAGACAGGTGAGGTGAAATTCTAGCTCCACCCCTGACCAGTGAGGTGGCAATGGGCAAGAGGCTTATCTTCTCCGAGCTTCTACTTCCTCTTCTATAAAATGGGGGTGATGCCCGGGCCAGCTCTTCAAGGGTTTCTTTCTTTCTTTTTTTTTTGAGACGGAGCCTCAAGCTATCCCCCTGGGTAGAATGCCATGGCATCACAGCTCATAGCAACCTCCAACTCCTAGGCTCAAGTGAGTCTCCTGCCTCCGCCTCCCAAGTAGCTGGGACCACAGGCGCCCGCCACAACGCCCGGCCATTTTTTGGTTGCAGCCATCATTTTTGTTTGGCGGGCC
>CAUYQV010120318.1:0-34881 GCA_963574575.1 Galagoides demidoff
TGCCCTGTCACAAAGACACTCAAGCAGTGTCACCTGTGAATAGGCCCACGTGGTGAAACAGAGGCCTCTGGCCAAAAGCCATGTGAGTGAGCCATCTTGGATGCAGGTCCTCCAAAGTTTCTGAATGACTACAGGAACAGAACTACGCTAGTTAAACTGCTCCCAAATTTCTGATGTATAAAAACGATATGAAATTTATGTTAACCAGCTTGATGAAAGTGTTTCAAATTGTATATGAAAACAGCACAATGTACCCCATGTTTGCATTAATGTATACAGATATCAATTAATAAAAAAAAATAAAATAAAATAGAAAAAAAAAAAACAATAAGTAGGTGGTGGTGTTTGAAAATCACTAAGTATTCCCAATAATCTATATTATATCCTCTCTGAAATAGCAAGCATTGTTTTTAATTCCTGACTAGATCCCAACTAATAAAAATACCAATCTTTTCTGACATAATCATTTGCTAGCATTCTTTGAAGTGAATTTTTAGAATTAAAAACTATAGGTCCGGACTTAAAACTTCATCACAGTTTTAAATGGTTTATAGCTCTGATATTCTGATATATATCAAATATATATTCTAATATACATATATCAACTACCAAAGATATATTTTTGGCTGAAATATATATTTTATGTATGTTTTCTATGTATAAATTCTCTTGTGTTCCCATTTTCTTGCTTTCTTTCTCTCATTCTCCTTTCCTCCACTGAACAATTCCACTGGCGAGAAAATAACTACAGAAACTGAGGTATACTAATATAAAACTCATTAGTTAGTAAGGAGTGGCACCAAGATTCAAACCACATCAGTCTACTCTCAAATTCTGTGCTCATAATTACTATGCTATGCCTCTCATAGTATATACATCTGATCACACTTTAAGAACACCAAAGTAGCTAATAGTTTTCATATTGACCAGTATGGTTAAACAGTATACTAACTTGGTCAACAATTCTGTCCATGGTATTAAATATCTGGTTTTACTTAGTGAATCAAATGTCAAAATATACACACACACACACACACACACACACACACACACGGACACAAAGGATGGTGTGTTCTGTTTTCTTTAGAGGATGTACCAGATGGCACACACACAACCAGCAGAATTCCAGTGAACTATCAATACATACATAGTTTTGTAATATGCACTGTCATACCCAGGTATATGATGCAGAAATTAGTTCTTCAGACCCGTTTACTGTAATGATGAACACATTGCCTTCTACTGTGTTTACTTCAAAAAAAGAAAAAAAAACATTAATCCAAATCACATTAGGAGATTTTTATTAACTTGACATTCTTAATTTTATCTACCAAGTCCTTTGTAAATATGCCTTTATTTGATGCAAACCTCTAAGTGTTTCTTAATACCACAGAATCATGAAGACTTGCAGTTTATTGGTGTTCTGTAATAATCAAAATAATGTTCAAATCATTAACAAGTTACCGCACTGAAATACTTAGAAGAATATTCTGAGGAGTGTTTGAAAGCTCTGTTTATAAATAGTGATTGATGCATTTATTATGTATTTGGTAGGGAAGACAAACAGTTTTTATATAAAACATTGTTTTCATACACTGCTCTACAATGAGGGTGATAATTAGATATAATATATTTTAACACTAAGGAATAAAGCTTTATCTTCGTATTTATTTGATTTATAAGACTCTTATGGATGAAAAACTTTGTATCCAACAATAACAAACAGGCATATTGCAGGTGACATTCTGCAGGAGAAGTAAAGACCGGCTGCCACAGAAGAAACCAGATACCTGCATTACGTGTTCTTTATACAAACAGTCCATTCTGAATAGAATAATTAAATGCTTTTTAAAAGTTTGTGTGCTTAGATAGCAATTACAATCACCACACACTAAAAAGAAAAAGAACAATAACATAGAACACAGTATTTTTAACAATTATAGCACATTTAACACCCTCAGCCATCCACTGGGTTTTTAGATCATATTGGCAATTGAAATTTCACATCCACCTGGGCTTGCTTGGCTAAGGTCACTATTTCAGAGAGCTTTACAACCTGAAAGGAAAAAATAAAGCATCTTTGACTCTTATTTCCACAAAAAAGTAAATTCAGAACAATACTAGTGTACACTCAGTCTTTTCCATTTAAAACATCTGGGCCAGTCTGACATTGTTATAAATCAATTACACTCTTACAAGCAACTGACACTCTCAAAGAACAGACAAGTCTGACACTCCTCAAAGCCTACACTTTAATTAAATAACTTTTGAATTAAAATGTGTGTATTTAATTATCGATTTTTTTTTTTAACCTTAAGGACAGAAACAGTGTCTCTGTTGGATACTCAAACAATTCAACCCATATCTAAATAAGAGTTTGCTCTGGGCTGGATGTGGTGGCTCACATCTGTAATCCCGGCACTCTGGGAGGCTGCTGAGGCAGGAAGATTACCTGAGCTCAGGAGTTGGGAGACCAACCTGAGCAAGAATGATACCCTATCTCTACTAAAAATAAACAAATTAGCCAGGTGTTTATAGGTTAGCCAAAACCTATAGTCCCAGCAACTTGAGGACTGAGGCAGGAGGATCACTTGAGTCCAGAAGCTTGAGGTTGCTGGGAACTATGACATGTCCCAGCACTCTGGCCTAGGCAACAGAGTGAGGCTCTGTCTCAATAAATAAGTAAATAAATAAATAAATACAAATTTGCTTTGAAAAGAGTCTACAATCTTAACATACAATATTGCAATAGAAGTTTGCGGTTAGGAATTGGTATTTTACTTTCTATCAGTAAGTTAACAATTGCCAACCTGAAGTATCATGCCCTCTATAATCTGTTTGAGAATTTCCATTGATTACCACACAAAATAGGCACATCTAAAACTAAATAAACAAATTCAGCTTCTCACTTCCCCAGTGGAATAGTTAAGAAAAGGCTTTGAAGGTAGGCATCTTGGGTTAAAATCCCCACTGATGCTTATGGCACACGACGTTGAGTAAGTTACCTAGCCTGTTTCTTCATCTGAAAAAGTGGAAATTTTATTGCCCTACTCATATTCAATGAGATAATCATCAAAGAAAAGAACACACCATTGCATACACAGTAAATACTCAATAAATGGTAGCAGCAGTTACTAATATTATCATCACATTAAATATTACTATTGCTATGACTTACACAATCTCCAAGTCACCAAAAAACACTGTGATCACAAATAAGTCATCTGTTCACTTCTACCTCCATGATCTATTTAACCAAGGTTTTACTGATTCTTTTCCTTCCTTCCCATGTCCACCAAGCTTTTCTTAATTTAAGCTTTCATTGCAAACAAGCATATTTTCAGAGACAAATTATATACTACTCCTAACATTCACTTTTCCTCATATCTAGTTATTGTACTAGACAAACTCCTACAATATATTCCTCACTTTTTCCCTTCTCCAATTTGTCCCACATCTCAAATTTAAAAGAGGCCTTTTGAAACATTGTCTACCATTCTCTTGCTCAAAATTTTTAATTTTAATTTGGGATTGAGTATAAATTCCTCTGTCTCTAAGCTATACTGAAATTTTATTTGCTAGTAGGTAGTTTCCCAAAGGACATAAGACTTTTATTATTCTTGTGAAATAGCATCATATTAACTCAGCAAATCTCAAGTCTATTATACATTAAACCATATGTTCCCAAAGAGTATTCCATGAAATGTCTATAGACATAGGTGAAAGACAATTTGAAGTTCTCATCTAGAAACATCTCTAGGTCTATTACAGAATTCTCTGAGATAGATTATTATTAAGGAAAAGAAACAAAAGTATATGCTTATCTTCTTCTAAAATAGGAAAGTGAACACACACACACACACACACACAGTCCCCCTTATCTGCACTTTTACTTTCCATAGGTTCAGTTACCCATGGCCAACCATGGTCTGAAAATATTAAACAGAAAATATCAGAAATAAATAAGTTATAATTTTAAGCCATATGTTATTCTGAGAATGTGATGAAATCTTGTACCTCCCTACTCCAAATGGGATGAAAATCATCCCTTCATCCAGCATATCCACACTATGTAAGCTATCCTCCTGTTAGTCACTGACATCCTCTGGTCCTGACATCCAACCACTGACAGAATAAAGGCCCAATGACTTAAGGACACCCAAAGCAGATGACCTTCCTTCTAAACCACCACCAAGGTCAACAGCAGCCTGATGCTACACCACAACGCCTACATCCTCTACCTCGCTTCAACTCATCAAACAGGTACTTTATCATTTTGCATCACCATGAGAAAGGTGAGTACAACACCTGATATTTTGAGAGAGAGAGACGAAGACATCCATGTAAACTTTGTCACAGTGTACTGTTATAACTGTTCTCTTTTATTGTTAGTTGTGGCTAATCTCTTACTGTTTCTAATAGATAAACTTTATCATAAGTATGTCTGTATAAGAAAATGCATAATATAAGATTTAGTACACCATTCATGGTTCAGGCATATGTTTTATTAGAACATATCCATGGTGGATAGAGGAGGATTATAGTATATACATATGCATATAATTTGCTATGTTTAAAAAAATGAGACCAAAAACCTCTTTAAAAAAAAAAAAAACAAAAAAACATTTATTGGCCAAGTACAGTGGCTCACATCTGTAATTCAAATACTCTGGAAGACCAAGGCAAGAGAACTGCTTGAACTCAGGAGTTTAAGACCCATCTGAGCAAAGTGAGACGCCCATCTCTACCAATACTAGAAAAATTACTGGGCATTGTGGTGAGTGCCCATATTCCCAGCTACTTGGGAAGCTGAGGCAGGAGGATCACTTGAAACCAGTAGTTTGAGATTGCTATGAGCTAGGCTGAGGCCAGGGCACTGAAGCCAGGGCAACAGAGCAGTGTCTTCAAAAACAAAAACAAAACAAAACAAAACAAAAACTAATGACTGTCTCTGGTAAAGAAGAAAACAAAAATGAATATAAAAGCTAGATTTACTAAGTATACCTTATTTTATGTTTTGAGTTTGGAACCCAATATGTATGACAAAAGTCTGTTGTGCTGTTCTTGTTTTTTTTTGAAACAACCCCTTTTAAAAAAAATGAAACTATCACTATCTCAAGCTGGGGCAAAACAGAAAGATATTTCACATGAATTCTGAAATCCAGTAAGTTGTGGGAAATAACCTTCAGAACAGAAAAACACTACAGATATAATTCTTAAACTGCTTTCAGTAATCATCCTGTTAGTATTCTGACTGAACTGTCATATCTGCACTAATGAACAAAGCAAATGAATGATTATGATACTATGGCAGGGGAGAAGGGAGAAACTGATGCCAGATAAGGAAAAAAACCTATACTCTTGCCCTTCTATTGGAAATACTAGTATGGACAGATATATTTATCTCTTTTAAAACACATGTTTTCCTAGACTTGCCACGTACAAAGTCCAGGAGGAATAACCAACCCAGTTTCCATGAATAAACATAAGGCCCAAATTATGGTCTCTACATACCATTTGACTCATTCCAACTCTCAGCTAAGAAATGTAAAGATGAGCCCGAAACACTGACCATATCAGAAAGCATACTGGAGAGCATGTCAGAAGGACCCAAGCTTGAAGAGGAGGTTCCCAGTGACCAGACATAACAATCTCAATCAATAAGAAATAACTGAAACCAACTGAACTACATCAAATATGTGTAAGACCATGAGTTCAAAATAGCACACAAGCAGAGCGGGTGCATGCATGTGTGCACAATATACCCCTGAATACAAAAAACAAACCAAATATTAAAAAAAGAAAACAAAAAAGTCTGGGTCGCCTTTATAAGACACGATAGACTAAACTTACTATTTTGAAAACTGGCCATTGAAGGCCAAGAATCAAGTAACTATCCTGCTTTTCCTATGTAAAATGCACTTCATGGTAAATAGCTGATACAGGAAAGTTTTACTTTTTAGAAGCATCCCACATAATAAATGAAGAATGACAGAATTCCAATAGCACCACTTTTCAACCATACACAAAATATCGGATCTAAGCTATACTTGCTTAGATTCGCCTTTAGACTGAACTTCCAGTTTATAGGAAATACAAGGGATAGAAAACACACTATGGGAATGACATTGCAGAGACGCAATCAGTAAAATCTAGACTGAGAAACTCTATGGGACCATCAGCCTGGATTTTCTGACAAATAAACTATGGAAAAGAATTAAAAAAACAAGGAGGAAACTATGAAGTACATTTTGCATAGGAAAAGCAGGACAAATAAAACCTTACTGACAAATTAACCAAAGGCAATGCAGAGACTTATTTTAATCCTAATTCTAGCAAAGAATTTAACAAAAGATATGAGAGAAACTGAGAAATTTCAACACTAACTAGGTTTTTTATAAAACATAACCAAAATACCATACCATTCCCAGTATCTTTATCTTTGAGAGATAAAAGATGAAATGATATGTCTGAGATTTGCTTTCAAAATTATCATGGGTGAAAAAGAAAGTAGGTAAGAATACATGAAACAAGACTGGCTATGAGTTGATTATTGTTTAAGACGAATCACAGGCATAAAACATTCTGACAAAGATTCTCTCATGACCAAATGCTCATTGAGCTCATCAGCTCCATCTTCTCAACTTGGCCCTGACATGTGGACTTCTGTTTTTGTCTCTTCATTCTCCAATTTCAGCAAGAATCTTGCTTACGTTGGTTTTGGTAGTATCCCCTCTGCCCATAATGTTTCCTCTTAGCAATTTTTTATCTACTGATTCCACACTGCTCCTTCGGTAAAAAATTTCTACAATTCCCTGTTTTATTTGGAGTTGAGCCCAATCTTTCTCCCCCACTTCAAAATCCCACTGTAGGTTTCTGTATCTATCAAAGTGGTTCCCTTGAATAGTCTGTCTTCCTATTCTTTAATACATATCATTAATAACTTTTTTCTCCCCCCTCCCTTTTTTTAGACAAAGTGTCACTTTGTCACCCCCAGTCAGTACAGTGCTGTGGCAACACAGCTCACAGCAACCTCAAACTCACAGCATTTGATTTTGTGGAGCAGAGAACAGGAATATTTTGTAATTGGTGCTCTTAATTCCATAAGGAGGAAGGAGGCCCCCAGAATCACCTAACTTCTGTATGCCCACTCCTGGCTATACTTCACAACCAAACCTCAGGGCCTGTTTGGGTCAGCACTCTTTCACCACCACACTCACAGTTCTCCTACCCTTTCTCAAGTGATCCTCCTGCCTCAGCCTCCTGATGCCCTGCTATGTTTAAAGAGGGGGCCTTGCTCTTGCTAAAGCTGGTCTTGAACTCCTGAGCTCAAGTAATCCACCCACCTCGGCCTTCCAGAGTACTAGGATTACAGGTGCCACGCCCAGCCCTCATAGTTCATTATACTCAGTAGTTAACTGAAACACTATTCGCAATATTAATAGATGATTCCTTTTAGAAGCTTAGTATTTATAAATTCTTTATACATTCTGCAAATTGGTCCTTAGATTAACACAGCTAGCTCATTTACCATTCGAGCAGCTTCATCCAAGTCATCACAAGCAAGAATTTTAAGACCACTGTCTGCTATGAGAGCTTTAGCATCATCAACTCGTGTACCTGCAAATGATTTATAAAAACACAGGAAAGTTTGTTTTAAGTATATACACAAAAGCATTTAAAATACTTCCTATAACATGCTATGGGTATGAAACTTCAAAATAAGAGTTATGTCCATCATTTAACAAAAATGCTTCTAAACCAAAGAGAATATCAGAAAGCCCAGAATCCCCTCATAATCTATTTCACCTTATCATGTCTGGGGTAATTCAGGCAAGTCAGAAAGAATTCAAGACAAATCTCAACAAATAAAAATGCAGCCAATTATGACAAGGAAAATTATGAACATTTTTGCCCTATTGTTAGAATTTTTTTTAAAACTATGCTTTTTGAATTTTATATTGAATAAAGCTTTCATTTAAAAGACACAGCTATTTGCAAACTATATTTTAAATGAACTAAACTCTATGCAAACACAGCTATTTGCAAACTATATTTTAAATGAACTAAACTCAATGCAAACACGAGCTTTTAAGCAATTAGGAGCAACAGAAAGATATTTTTTACACTCACCCTGTAACCGTACCACAACAGGTATTTTAATTTCCAAATCTTTTACCGCCATGACTATACCCTGTGCAATAACATCACATCGCATGATTCCTCCAAAAATGTTGACCAAAATAGACAGTACCTGTAAAAAAAGGGTTTTGGAAGATTAAAATTTAAAAGAAATGACTACCAGTATCTGTGTTTCATGACAGACATCGATCCCATGGAAACATTCCCAGACCGAACTACCGTATCTCTTTTAGCTATTATTACTCAAGTCTGTGCAATCCACAGCCCACCACAACTTATTCCCATCTCCTTGGGTAATATGAACAACTGGTTCACAGTCCCTTCTATACGACACTACACCTGTATGATCAAGACCTTCTAACTCCTTTTATTTTCTTCTATTAACCATAGCTATTCACCAACATGACTACATCAGGACATATTAGGAGACAATGTCACATGCAAGGTCTCCAATTTAGTGTTCATTACAGACCATTTCTTTACCCTCAACAATGCAAGCAACTTTTCACACAAACTAGGCCCCCAAAATTATCTAACTTCTTTGTGCCCACTCCTGGCTACGCTTCACAACCAAACCTCAGGGCCTGTTTGAGTCAGCACTCTTTCACCACCACACTCACAGTTCTCCTTCCCTTTCCAAAATATTCTTTTCTTTTTTCTTTTATAAAAAGTTCAGTTCAGGGCAGCACCTGTGGCTCAGATATACCAGAGGTGGTGGGTTCAAACCTGGCCCTGGCCAAAAAAATTTAGTTCATTCAGCTATACCAGAGCTTCTCAGACAGTGAAATACAAATGGGTTACAGATACACCAACCAAACTATTGCTCCCCCAACCTTTAGAATAGCTAGGAAGGTTCTAGGACAGCTGGAGCTTTGGGGCCAGTAGATTTAGACTAAGCAACCTTCTCTATCTACATCCAAGGCCCCAATGAAATATGTTCTGTGAATGCCATGACCTAACGATAATTGAGACATAATGAGCTATGTATGTATCCCTTACCTTTACCAGTATTATTTCTAGATCTTCAAGAAAAGAAGGGCTAGAATTCACAATGCCCTAGTAGACTTTGTCACCTCTTACCTACCTCCCTCCCACCTCCTTCTTGACAGCGTCAAGGAATGATACAAGGCATCATTCCACATCATATCCTTTGCTTCTAAACAAGATATAATCTAACACTCTACCTTTAAAATTCCTGGATCTCCATGAAGCCACGTTCACCTCTAGTCCATTGCAACTTATTACTACCAAGCACAAATCTTGGACTCAACCAAAATGCCAAATGTGTAAACCCCACTGTCTGCTCAAATTCCTCCCCTTTCACCTTTAATGCCTTTCACCTCTAATTCCATCAAACCCAAGTTTTTCCTCTCTACTCTCCCATCTGTCAGCTCTCAAGCAATCTTTCTTCACTAAAGAACATGGAACCCATGACTGAGCAATTCAACAACCTGGTTCTCTGCCTACTTAATTCAGTTGTACCCTTTCCTCTGCTTCCCAGTTCAAACAATGCATCTTTGTATGATTCTAGCCACAGTATATACAAAGAAAAGCAAAAAAGGAAAAACCAAAACCTGAAACATCAGCTCAACCTGAAGAGATCATAATAATGATTCATCATCTCCTTAGCAGTCTGCCCCACACCTTCAGCTCTCTTTGTAAACCTCCTGTCCTACACCCTGACTCTTCTTTCCTTATATGACCACTAACTAGGGAACTTTCTCCACTGACGCCTTGAGATGGGAGCAGTCTCCCCTTTAAAGCTCACCTGGCCACCTATTTACTGCACTTCTTCTCTACCTAATTACGTACAGCACTTCTTTTAGCTACACTCACTGTCTTCTTTACCTTCAAATCTCTTTCTCCATCTAGAAACAGCTCATCTTCTTGGTCTTCTAAACAAACAAGCAAGCAAACATATACTACAAAGCTCTTCCTAACCTCACCTGCCTTCAAATAACAGCACTAAGTCCTTCTATGCTTTCATTTAACACATTAACTGCCACGTGAGCTGTATTTCACTCAAACTAGTTTGGAGCCTGGGGCCTCATGAAGCATACAGAACTGGTGATAGGCAAAAGGCCCATAGCATGCCTGTGCACAGTAAAACCTCTGCTCGTTGTTTTCACTGTCCACTGACGTGTCTCCCCCACATCCTGTCACCCTGCTCCAGCCATCTGTCCAAGTGAGCCACATGGGCTGGACTGTGTTCTTCAATTACCAAAACTTCCCAATCATGCACTTCCCTCTCAATGTCTGCCTGGTGGCTCTTTGAACCAAATCCATATGATAGCATGTGGCAACGTGACATTGTTGGGTATGATTCAAGGTCATCATCCAGGCCCACCCAAGGTCTACTCCAGACACAGCTAAATCCTTGTGGGATGACAAAAGACTCAATTCTCAGAAACAAATTCAATAAGTATGTCATAGGTCACATATAACTCTTAAGGCATGCAGTGAAAAATGTATTCTAGCACCACGTGAGTTGAACATAACTCACACACAGAAAATAAAAACAAATTTTTCATTGAATTAAAAAAGGTAATTTTGGTTTGTTTTTTTCTTTTTTGGCCCTTTCAGTCATGTATTTATTTTTATTTACAGTTAGTGTTCAATGCAAAATCAATTCTATAACATGAGAAATTACTATGAATCAAAGCATAAATACACAAATGTAATATACAATCCAAAATAGATGTATGGCATGTATGGTAAAAGGGAATGTTCATTCACACACACTAGCTTCTGATTTGTCCGAACTGGTTGTTCCCACCTAGGTTTCTAAGGATAAAAAAGAAATGACTTTGGTCACCAAGATTATTGTGGTCATAGTAGATCCTAGAACATCTAAGCATCAGTGTGTGACCATGCTAACAAAAGACTTCACAGAGTGTCTTTTTAAAAAAGGTTTCTGTGTGTCGAGGCAGTGGTAAAAGAATTACAAAAAAAAATCAAGCCTACTTTTAGGCTTAGAACCAGGTTTTAACTAAAAATACTGACTAAGAACAAAAAGTGTTCCAAATGTGGCTATTCTGATCTATAGTTATTATTGATTTTTTTTAAATATTTACAGAAAGAGTATAAAATTTTTGTGAATTTTATGAAAGTTAACTTCCAGTGTTACTTTCCAAACACGTGATTTACAGTTTTGGCTCCTTTGCATTTTTGTCTCTTTAATTTCAAGATTTGTAATTTTGCCTTCAAAACCGATCACTCCTTAAATTGTAAAAAGTATTCAACATATACAGAAATAAAAAGCACTCTGATATTAGTTGAAGTCAATGCAATTCCATCTACTCTTTGGAATCACTTTAGCTAAATGGACCTGGTGCTCTTGTTGGATGGAAATAGGTGCTAAGAAATGCCTACCACCTGCTCTGTCTTACTCATGATGCTCAGACTTGGGGGAGATTCCAATCTCTTACTGCCTTGGCACATGCCAATTGCTACATAAAAGGTGTCTAATCCAAAGCCTCAGAGAAAAAGAATTCAGTTCCCAAGAGAACAGCAATAGCTTAGCAATGTAAAACTTCATCTAGAGTATAATGGTATTAAATTAGTACTGTTCAAACAATACATTGAGGATTTACAGTAACATCTGGACGCTCCTTCTTATGTACATATAAATAGGATCATGGAAGCTTTTTTACATACCTGTTTTTATGGCCTTCTAGAACTAATGAAAGAAATGAAAAGTGAATCTCCATTCAACATCACATCCCCATGATAAAACACCATGACCTCTAGGAAAAAAATTTTTTTTCTAGGCAGTCAATGTGTTAAAAAAAAAAAAAAACCTGGAAGAGAAAGAGTTATCTTTCTGGATGTTTCCAGTCCCTTAATTCCCAATCACAACTTGCTCCATTACAACCCGGCCTCTGCTCCCATCTCCTCTGCCATTCTCACCAAGGCTCCCAATCATCTCTTGCAGTCCTTATTCTGCTAGATGGCTCCTACAGAATTCGCCATTGTTGCCTTACTTCTCAAAACTCTCTCCTGCTCTGCTCCAATCTCTCTGTCAGTTTGTTCCCTTCCTTTCTTTCTTCTGGGTCTTCCTCTTCTATTCAACCTTTCAACACTGTGCATTCAGGTTCTATTCCTGGTTTCCTCATCTCACTCACATGGATCCTCTCACCAACAGTTAAGTCTTCTTTTTTCAACATGCTGAGGACTCTTAAACCTACCCCCAACCATTATAAGAAGTATATACATGTATCTTTACAACAAACTCTCTCTGTTAGATACAGTCAACACAACCCATCCATTAGTACATCCATTCAGAAATACCTATTCCTCTATTTTGCTTTTGACAGCATGAAAGGCATCACCACCCAATGGTTCTCCCTAGCCAAAAACCCTGTTCGTTACTTAACCAACCCCCCTCCATGGTCTCTCCTCCCAGCCCAAAAAAGGAAAAAAAAAAAGAATTTAATGACTTGTATCACAGAAATACATCTAAATACTTGTATCACAGAAATACATCTGAATTAGGTGTCCTTGCTCTCTATTCTTACTGATACTCCCTTTGCCAGGGACCTCTCCATCTTTTGGACAAGTCAGCATAACCACCAAATTAATTTCCCCTTTGTGTCTCTACTCCTCATTTTACTCTCTACTAGGAGAGTTATGTTCTTTTGAAAATATGTAAATAACAAACAAAAGGCAGGGGACAGATATATGTGTTTGTGTATGTGCTGGGCTAGGAAGGCTAAATTCCAAATTCCTTAACTATAAATCCAGAGATCTTCAAAACATGGTCTCAGTTTGACAACTTTATCTCTTGTCATTTATCCCAATAGTGCTATATTCTTACACATACAAGTCTTACCATTCCATGAACGTAATGGGCCTCTGGGTTCCATGCCTTTGCACATTTTCTTCCCCAGACCTAACTCATTTAATTCTTGAGACAGCTCAAGGTCTCATCCATTCAGTGAAGGTCATCCTGATTCTCCTAGTTACCAACTGTCTTCTGTTCTTCCACAGCACTACATTCTGTTTATCACCCTAGTCAGACTAGAAATACCATAAGGAAGGGCTCAGGTATTCCCACATCCAAGCATGTCCAACACAAAGAGGCATCATAAGCTAATTCAATGCTATTCACAGTGTCACCCTGCTCTTTTTCCAACTCCAATCCCATATATCATAAACTTTTCTCCATTCTCTTCATAAAACTCTTCATAAACTTTTCTCCATTCTTGCACTAGGTCCCTAAAAAACATGCTTAGAAAAATAAACAACTATAATTCTAACACGCCTTAGTAAGTACTCAACACTGAGATACTCTGATTCAGCCTTTAACACTTTTAGAGTTCATGCCAAAATGAGCTACAGAAATATAGTTCCAATAAAATTTGTTTACTTTTTAAAATAATTATTAAACAAGGGAAATAAGGCATATTTTATATCTCATTTTAGTTTAATTCTTTTTGTAAAATTAATGAATATGGCAAATAAGTCCACAGGCTCAAAGGGAAAGGCAGTGAAATAAATTTGTTTTTTAAACAATTCTAAAGTCTAACACCACAAATAAAAATAGACACTTCCAGTACATCAATAATAAATATTAATATATGTACAGGCATATGTACCCTACTAGTGGAGGCAATAATTACTAAGATACGATCCCTACCAAAAAAGAAGTCTCAGTCTAAATTCATTAAGACTTGTTCCATGGCAGCGTTTATCTTACTTTTTTGTAAGCCTAACAAAATCCACGCTGGCCACACAACAGATACACTCCTTAACAAATATCTTGTGACTAATCATATATGTTTCTTTTGATCATGATGTTCACATCCCTTGCATTTTTTTTTAAGGCAAGCATGGAATAAAGTTTATAGAGGAAGAGAAAGGTAGGTTTACAGAATAAGAGGAAGATACAGGCTTATGGAATAGGATACGTTCACTATAGACAGTGAACAGGCCTCCACTGCCAGGGCAAGTAGGCAAAGAGGCCCACCTCCCTGCATTTTGACAATCATTTATAAAGACATAGTTCTAAATTATGATATATCTATGTGACAGATTATGCAAACATTAAAAAAAGTATTTTAGAATACCTTAGTGAATTGTAAAAAAAGTTCAAGATTAGCCAGAAAAGACTCAAAATAGATAAAAGATAATTCAGAATATATATATATATATTCTAAATTCTAATTCAAATTCTAAAATATAAGTCCTGCCCTTACCTTTTTATCTGAAGTGATAAGCTTAAATGCTTCTGTTACTTGATGGACTGTAGCACCGCCACCAACATCAAGAAAGTTGGCTGGAGTCCCTCCATGAAGTTTTATTATATCCATTGTGGCCATAGCCAAACCAGCACCATTTACTATGAAGAGGGGAAAAATCACTTGTATAAGCAGCAAACATAGAGAAAATATATTAAACTTAACAAATACAACTCTCACATACAAACACATGATAAGATACCTAGACAGCCAATATTTCCATCAAGGCCAATGTAGTTGAGATGTGCCTTAGCTGCGTCTTTGTCCCTTTCATCTTCCTGGGTCCAGTCCTGTAAAGCAAAGATCTCCTTCTGGCGAAAGGCTGAATTAGCATCAAAATTGATCTTTGCATCCATACACAGCACTTTGAAAGGAAGAAAAGACAAAGTAATCTTAATTTCAAGGCAGACAGAATAAACTGTTAATCAAACATTCTGTAAGGAAAAGACACATTTTATTTTTGTTATTTAATGAAAGTATTTTAATTTGTGTTCATAATGCATTCAAACTGCCCATCAAAGTTCTACCAAAGAATGGTTCTACATCCATCTTATGTATGAGATAAAGAAGGAAAAAAAACCCCAAACATTTTGAATTATTTAAAAATTATCAACAATTAAGTGTCCATGCTCCTAGCTAGCCTCTTCACTTGGGCCCTAGATCCCATCCTGTCTCATCTATTCAAGGACATTGTTCTAGCAATTCTGTCTTTCCTGCATCATAAATCTCCCTACCTTTCTAAATTGGCTAAATCTCACTGACTTGCAAAAATGCTGTTGTTTCCCCACCTTAATAAAAAGAAAGAAATAAAAATTTAACTCTCACCTCCCCCTTATTCTTCACCTGTTACACAGCACAACTCCTTGAAGGACTTGTGTGTTTAAAGGAGGGGTAAGCCGGTGAGCCAGAGTTGGCCTACGCTGATTTTCATATGGCCTGTGAACTAAAAATGGGTTTTACACTTTAGGATTGTGAAGAAGAAAGAAAAAAAGAGATAAAGGGAGGTGGAGAACAACAAGAAAAAACAGCCACGCCCAAGACCATATGTGGCCCATAAAGCCTAAAATACTTAATAAATGCCAAACCCCAGGCCAGGTGCAGTGGCTCACACCTGTAATCCTAGCACTCTGGAAGGCTGAGATGGGCAGATCACTTGAGCTCAGGAGTTCAAGACCAGCCTGAGCAAGAGCCAGACCCCATCTCTAAAAATAGCCGGGTGTTATGGTGGGCGCCTGTAGTCCCAGCTACTTGAGGCAAGGGGATTGCTTGAAGCCAAGAGTTTGAGGTTGCTGTGAGCTATGATGCTACAGCACTCTACCAAGGGTGACAAAGTGAGACTCTGTTTCTAAATAAATAAATAAATAAATGCAGAACCCTCTGCTTAAATTCCTTATACCAAATTTGTCTCCTGCCTCTCTCTCTATACCCACTCCAGTCAGGCTTTTCCTTCAGCATGCTACCAAAATGGTTCTGTCTGACTCCATCTTTCAGTACTCTATCCCTTCCTCACTCCAATCTAATTACATTTGCCTTGCAATTCCTGAACAATAGAAAGCTGAGAGTAGTCAGTAGTTTCAGCTACTGCCCAAGACAGGAGAAAAAGTTTAGAATTCAGATAAGTTAAGTACCAATAATAGCAAAAATCAATTATTCTTCCAAAGGAAGTAACAGAATTGTCTTCAAACTTTATCTCCTCAAGTGTACAGTATAGTAAAAAGAGCAGTCAAATGAAATCAACTTCAAAATGACCCCAAGATTTAGAATTTCCAAGGATTATGACCAACCATGTTTAAAGATTTAAGGGAAAATATGGTCATAATAAATGAACAGACAGGTAATCTCAGCAGAGGATAAACTATAAAAAGGGGGCTGGGCATGGTGACTCATGCCTGTTATCCTAGCACTCTGGGAGACTGAGGCAAATGGACTGCCTGAGCTCAAGGGTTCGAAACCAGTCTGAGCAAGAGCAAGACCCTGTCTCTAAAAGCAGTTGGAAGTTGTGACAGGTGCCTGTAGTCCCAGCTACTCAGGAGACTGAAGCAAGAGAATCACTTGAGCCCAAAAGTCTGAGGTTGCTATGAGATATGATGCCAGGGCACTCTACCAAGGGCTACAAAGTGAGACTCTATCTTAAAAAAAAAAGAAAGAAAAGAAAAGAAAAGAAAAGTATAAAAGGGAGCCAAATGGAAAATGTACAAAAATTCACTGGATAGGCTTAACAGCTGATCAGTGATGGGTCAGTGAGCCTAAAGATAAACTGAAATCATCCAATCTGAAACCGAACAAAGAAAAAACTGCACTTCAGTGATACGTTAGGCAATATCAAGAAGCCTAATATATGTGAAACTATAAGAGAAGAATGGGGCAGAAAAAAGGTGAAGAAAGAAAAATATATCAAGCCAGAATTCTATATACTATGAAAACAGGAAGGCAAAAGGAAGATATTTCCAGACAACTGTAAACACGATTCATCACTAGCAGACCTACACTAGAAGAAATGTCATAGAAAGTTCTTCAGGTTCAAAGAATGTAACCTGTGAAAGAAAATTTGAATCTACATCAGTGATTCTCAACTAGGGATAGTTTTTATCCCACAGGAGACATCTGGCAATGTCTGGAGATGTTTTTGATTGTCACACTCAAGGTTGCTACTAGCATCTGAGTGCTACTGGGTGTTATACAACATCCTACCATGCATAGGAAAGCCACCCACAATACACACAAAAAATTATCTATGCTAAAATGTCAATAGTGCCAAGGTTGCAAAATCTTGATCTATAGCTAGGAGAAAACATCAGAAATATAGAAACTAATACATAAATACATTGAAGCTAATAAAAAAAAAAAAGACCAAGTTTCCAAATGTGGGGTAAGAGAATTACAAATATAGAAAATGGTAGAACTAGAATGAACCTTGAGGAAATGGAGAATTAGAGGCATCGGTATAAATCTGGAGATCTTAAAAGACAGAGGTATAAATATATGTGTATGTGTATCACACACAGACACAAACAGACTTATTTCTTGGCTCTCTGCTGACAAGGCCTACAAGCAATGAAATAATAACAACAAGCACAGGTAGCACACTTATCTTGATGCCTAAATATTATTTTCCACAAAAAGGAACCATAACTCTTTGGAGAAAAGGCTGATTCCAGAACCACGAGAAGGAAAGCAAAAAATTATCCTGGGATATCTTGTTATACAAAAAGTAAAGAATTGCTCAAAGAATAATGGCAGCATATCAAAAGGACAAATGGGCTCGGCTCCTGTGGCTCAATCGGCTAAGGCACCAGCCACATACATACACCTAAGGTGGTGGGTTCGAATCCCCAGCCCGGGCCTGCCAAACAACAATGATGGCTGCAACCAAAAAATGGCCGGGCATTGTGGCGGACGCCTGTGGTCCCAGCTACTTGAGAGGCTGAGGCAGGAGACTCGCTTGAGCCCAGGAGTTGGAGGTTGCTATGAGCTGTGATGCCATGGCACTCTACCCATGGGGATAGCTTGAGGCTCCGTCTCAAAAAAAAAAAAAATCTGTTGATTTTTCTGGGGAATATAACTATCCTTTTTTTTTTTTTTTTGAGACAGAGTTTCACTAAGTTGCCCTCAGTAGAGTGTTGTGGCATCACAGCTCACAGCAACCTCAAATTCCTAGGCTTAAGTGATTCTCTTGCCTCAGCCTCCCAGGTAGCTGGGACTATAGGTACCTACCACAACACCCGGCTATTTTTTTATTGTAATTGTCATTGTCATTTAGCAGGCCCGGGCCAGGTTTGAACCTGCCAGCCCTGGTGTATGTGGCTGGTGCTCTAACCACTGAGCACAGGCACCGAGCCAAGTATAGCTATCTTAATAATATTAAATCTTTGGCTGGGTTTGGTGGCTCACGCCTGTAACCCAAGCACTTTGGGAGGCCAATGCTGGTGGTTTGTTTATTTTTTATTTTTATTTTTATTTTTTGAGACAGAGTCTGTTGCCTTTGGTAGAGTACCATGGGGTCATAGCTCATAGCAACTTCAAACTCTTGGGCTCAAGCCTCCTGAGTAGCTGGGATGATAGGCACATTCCACAATGCCTGGCTATTTTTAGAGATGGGGTCTCACTCTTGCTCAGGCTGGTTTTGAACCCATGAGCTCAGGCAATCCACATGCCTCAGCCTCCCAGAGTGCTAGGATTACAGTCATGAGCCACCTGACCTAACCCAGTGGATTGTTTAAACTCACGAGTTCAAGACCAGCCTGAACAAGAGCAAGACCCCTGCCTCTACTAAAAATTGAAAAAACTAGCTGAGCAGAGTGCTACATGCCTATAGTCCCAGCTACCTGGGAAGCTAAGACAGAGGAATAATTGCTCAAGCCAAAGAATTTGAGGTTGCTATGAGTTATGATGCCATAGCACTCTATCAAGGGTGACAGAGTGAAACTGTATCTCATAATAATAATAATAATAATAAAATTTCCAATTTAGGAACATGGGATGTTATTCTATTTATTTTGTTCTTCTTTAATTTATTTCAGCAGTGGCTCAGCGCCTGTGGCTCAAGTGGCTAAGGCTCCAGCCACGTACACCTAAAGTGGCCAGTTCGAATCCCCAGCCCGGGCCCGCCAAACAACAATGATGGCTGCAACCAAAACATGGCCAGGTGTTGTGGCGGGCGCCTGTAGTCCCAGCTACTTGGGAGGCGGAGGCAGGAGACTCACTTGAGCCCAGGAGTTGGAGGTTGCTGTGAGCTGTGATGCCACAGCACTCTACCCAGGGGGATAGCTTGAGGCTCCGTCTCAAAAAAAAAAATTTATTTCAGCAGTGTTAGTCACTGTACAAATATTACACTTCCTCGATTAAATTTATTTCTGAATCTTTTATTCTTTTCCTTTTTTTTTTTTTTTGAGAAAATCTCACTCTGTTGCCCCAGGAAAGAGTGCTCTGGTGTCAGCCAAGCTCACAGCACTCTCAAACTACTGGCTTCAAGCGATCCTCCTACCTCAACCTCCTGAGTACCTGGGACTACAGGTACCACCACAACACCTGGCTGATTTTTCTATTTGTAGTAGAGATGGGGTCTTGCTCTTGCTTAGCCTGATCTTGAACTCCTAAGCTCAAGGGATCCTCCTATCTTGGGCTCCCAGAGTGCTAGGATTACAGGTGTGAGCCACTGTGCCCAGGCTTTTTTATTCTTTTTGATATTATATGTGGAAGACTTCAGATTGTTCATAACTAGTATTTAAAACACAGCTGGATTTTGTACATTGATCTTGCATCCTACAACTTTGCTGAATTTATTTATTAGCTATAATACTTGATTTTTTGTGGATTCATTGGGCTTTGCTATATATAAATGATCATGCCAACTGTGAATAGAGATAGTTTTGCATCTTCCTTTACAATTCAGGTGACTTTTTTTTTTTTTAAGACAGAGTCTCACTTTGTCATCTCCGGTAGAGTGCCTTGGCATCACAGCTGACAGCAACATCTAACTTTTGGGTTCGAGTGATTCTCTTGCCTCAGTCTCCCGAGTAGCTGGGACTACAGGTGCCCACCACAATGCCTGGATATTTTTAGAGATGGGCTGTTGCTCTAGCTCAGGCTGGTCTCAAACTCATGAGCTCAGGTGATCTGCCCACCTTTGCTTCCCAAAGTGCTGGGATTACAGGCATGAGGCACTGCATCAGGCCCCATATTTCTTTTTATTACTTAATTGTGGTAACTAAAATTTCCAGGAAGATGTTGAATTGAAGTGATGATAGCAAGTATTCTCTAGTCTTGTTCTTGATCTTGAGGAGAAAGCTTTCTTTTAGTCTTTCATCATTCAGTATGACATTAGCTGTGAGTTTTTCCATAAAGGCCCTTTACCATGTTGAGGAAGTTCCCTGGTTTGTGGAGTGTCTTTTTTTTTTTTTTTTAACCAAGAAAGGGTGTTAAATTTTGTCAAATGTTTTTTTCTGTATCAATCTAAATGATTATGGGGTTTTGGTCCTTCATTCAATGAATGTACTATATTACAATGATTGATTTTCATGTGGTACATTTCTGGCACACACCATTGGTCACAATATATACTCCCTTTAATAAACTACAGGATTCAATTTGCTAGTGTTTGTTGAGGATCTTTGTATCTATATTTATAAGGGATATTGGTCTGTAGTTTTCTTTTCTTGTGAAGTTTTTGGTTTTGTTATCAGGGTAATGCTGACTTCACAGACCGAGTTAGAAAGTATCTTCCCTTTCTTCTTTCTTTTCTCCTTTTCCTTCTCCTTCTCTTCCTCCTCCTCCTTCTTCTACCTTCTTCTTCCTCTGGGAAGTATTTGAGAAGCTTTAGGGCTTTTTTTTTTTAACAGAGCCTCAGGCTGTCCCCCTGGGTAGAGTGCTGTAGCATCACAGCTCACAGCAACCTCCAACTCCTGGGCTCAAGCGAGTCTCCTGCCTCCGCCTCCCAAGTAGCTGGGACCACAGGCGCCCGCCACAATGCCTAGCTATTTTTTGGTTGCAGCCGTCTTTGTTGTTTGGCAGGCCCGGGCTGGATTCTAACCCTCCAGCTCAGGTGTATGTGGCTGGCGCCCCAGCCTCTTGAGCCACAGGCGCAGAGCCAAGGTTTAGGGTTAATTCTTTTTTTTTTTGCAGTTTTTGGCTAGGCCTGGGTTTGAACCCACCACCCCACCACCTCCGGCATATGGGGCCAGTGCCCTACTCCTTTGAGCTACAGGCACCGCCCAGGGTTAATTATTTTTAAATGTTTGGTAACATTCATCAGTGAAGCTATTGAGTCAAGGACATTTCTTTCTTGGGAAGTTTTTGACTCTATCCTTTTACCTGTTATAGGTCTATTTAGATATTCTATTTCCTCTTGAGCCAATTTGGTATTTTGTTTATTTCTAAGAAATTTTCCATTTCATCTAGGTTACTAATTTGTTACAATTCTGATTCTTTTTACTTTGTAAAATCAGTAATTTTACTTTGTAAAATCAACTGCATTTCTCATTTTAGTAATTTGTATCGTCTTTCTTTTTTTGTCAGTCCATGGTTTCTCAATTTTGTTGTTCTTTTCAAAAAACCAAGAATAACAGGTGTGAATCCTTCCTTTTCAGTATTTATATTAAATGTAAATGAATTAAACTCTCCAACTATAAGGCAAATATTGGCAGAATGAACTTAAAAGGAAATCCACTTATTATCTCTATTATTTTTCAATTCTCTATTTCATTAACTTTTATTCCAATCTTTAGTATTTCCTTCTTTCTTCTACATCTTGGTTTTATTTGCTTCTCCTCTTCTAATTCCTTAAGGTTGAGAGTTGAGTTGTTTATTTAAGATATTTCATCTTTTTTAATGTAGGCATTTGCAGCTATCACTTTCCCTCTGAACACTGCTCATGCTGCATTCCATAAATTTTGGTATGCTATGTTTTTGTTTTCATTCATCTGAAAGTATTTTGTCATTTTTCCATGATTTCTTCCTTGATCCATTGATTGTCTAAGAGTGTGTCATTTAATTTCCATTATTTGTAAATTTTCTAATTTTCCTTGTTATTTATTTCTAGTTTCATTCCACTGTGGTTAGAGAAGATACATTGTATAATTTCAATCTCTTAAAATTCACTGAGATTTGTTTCATGGCCTAATATATGGTCTATATTAAAAGTCCATGCGCACGTAAGAAGAATGTACATTTCGTTGTTAGGAGTTATATATTTATTAGGTCTATCTGGTTTACAGTGTTTTTCAAGAACGCTTATGTTCTTGTTGATCTTCTATCTAACTGTTCTATCGTTAAAAATGAAGTACTTAAGTCTTCAACTATTAGGGTAGAACTGTCTATCTCTCCCTTAAGTTCTGTCAGTTTTTGCCTCATATATTTTTGGGCTGTGCTGTTAGTGTGTATTTTTTAATCGTACTGTCTTCTTGCTGACATGACCTGTTATGGGTTGTGCAAAGTGCTGAAATGTGTTCCTTAAAGTCCATGTGTTGGAAACATAATCTCCAATGCAGTAGTATTGGGAGGTGAGGCCAAAGGGGAACCGTTTGGTTCATGGGGGCACTAATCTTATGAATAGATTAATGTTATTGTAGGGGTGGGTTCATTATTATGGGAGTGGATTGTTATGGAAGGATGAATTCAGTCCCTTTTTTCTTGCTCTTCCTCTTTCTCACTATCTTCTGCCCTTCTTCCTGGACTTCCCAGGCTCCAGAATCATGAGGCAATAAATTTCTGTTTATTATAAATTATTCAGTCTGTGTTATCTGTTATAGCAGCACAAAACAGAGTAAGACAAACCATTTTATCAAAATCTAATGTCTTTCTTTGCCTCTTGTAACATTTTTGACTTGGGGGCCTATGTTGTTCGATGTTAGTATCTTCTTTCCATCATTTCATATTCAACCTATGTGTGTGTGTCTTTAGGTCTAAATTGAAGCTCCTGTAGATTATAATTAGGTCCTATTTTTAAGTTCATTCTGCCAACATTTGGCTTTCAACTGGAGTGTTTAATTCACTAAATTTAATGTAAATGCTTTTAAGAAAGGGCTCACTTTTACTCTTTTGCTATTTGTTTTCCATATACCTTTAACCTTTCTTATTCCTCAATTCTTCCATGATTGCCTTTTTTGTGTTTTTTCCCCTACTGTACTGTTTCAATTTCCCTCTCATTTTTTTTTTGAGACAGATTCTCACTATGCCACCCTCAGAAGAGTGCCGTGGCATCACAGCTCACAGCAACCTCAAACTCTTGGTCTTAAGCTATTCTCTTGCCTCAGCCTCCCAAGTAGCTGGGACTACAGGTGCCTGCTAGAACACCCAGATATATTTTTTTTGTTGTTGTTGTTTTTGTTGTAGTTGTCATTGCTGTTTAGCTGGCTTGAGCTGGGTTCGAACCCGCCAGGCTAGATATATGTAGCCAGTGCCCTACCCACTGAGCTCTGGGCGCTGCCCTCCCTCTCATTTCTTTCACTGCATATTTTTAGTTAGTGGTTATCATGGAAATTACAGTTACTGTTTTAATTTATAACAATCTTGTTTGAAATAATACCAACTTAGTTTGAATAGTGTCTTAGTCAGTTTGGGGTGCTAGCATGTATAAAAAAGTACATTGCCCAAGCAGCTTACAAATTCTGGAAACTTATTTTTCACCATTCCGGAAATCTTAGATTAGGATGACAGCATGGTCAGGTGCTGGTGAGGGCCCTTTTCTCGGTTACAGACTGTCCACTTCTTATATCTTCACATATTGGAAAGAAAAAAAGCTAGCATTTTTAAGGGCACCAATCCAATCCATGGCACTTCCATCTTCATGACCCAATTACATCCTAAAAGCCCTACCACCAAATACCATCAAATTGTGGATTAGACTTCAATATATGGATTTGGGGGAGGGGCAACAAAGTCACTCTGTTGCAAATAGTATAAAAATTTTGGCTATAGTTTTTCTCCCCACTTTATATTATTATTGTCACAAATAAGATCTTTATATATTGCAATGCACCCATTAACATAGGTTGGTAATTATTTTATACTTTTGTCTTTTAAATCATACAAGGAGAAAAGAAAAGTAACAAACCAAAAATACAAGAATACTGGCATTTGTATTTATCTATACATTTATTCTTTCTGATTTTCTATGAATACATATTTTCATGGCTCTGAGTTATTTTCTGGCATCTCCTTTTCAACTTTAAGAACTCCATTAGCATTTCTTCTAGGGCAGGTTAACTAATGACAAATTTCCTCAGCTTTTGTTTATCTGGCAATATCTTAATGTCTCCATTATTGAAGGACAGTTTTGGTAGACATAGAATTCCTGTTTGGCAAGATGGTTTGGTTTTTTTTTTTCCTTTCAGCAATTTAAATGTGTAATCTCATTGCTTTTTTGTCTCCATGTTTTCTGCTGAGAAATCAGCTGTTAATTTTATTCAGGATCACTTCTCCATGATGAATCAATTCTTTCTTGATGCTTTTATGATTTTCACTTTACTTTTGGCCATTGACAATGTGGTTATAATGTGTCTCAGTGTAGATTAATGCTTCTGGTACTGAGCTCTCAATTCCTCTTCCTTTGTTTTCCTATCTCTTGTTAAACAAATGCAATTATTATTATTATTATTACTGTGGCTTTTAAATATATCTTTAAATCTGGTAGGTCAAGTCCCTACTCTTTGCTCTTCCTTCTCAAAATGGACTTGGTTATTTGTAGATTTTTATTTCTCTTACAAAAATTTTGGAAGGTTTATAGAGTTCCTGGAAAGTACTGCTTAATTTTTATTACAACTATTGAATTTATAATTCATTTTGAGGAGAGATGAACTCATATCTCTACATGCAAAGTCATCCCACTTTTTTTATTATTGGGGAATCATTGAGGGTACAAAGAGCCAGGTTACACTGCTTGCATTTGCTGGGTACTTCACTATCTTTTTACGGTCTTATTTTATATCAGGAAGTGTGGTTAAAATGTTCCCATTTGGCCGCACCTGTAGCTCAAAGGAGTAGGGTGCTGGCCCCATATGCTAGAGGTGGTGGGTTCAAACCTAGCCCTGGCCAAAAACTGCAAAAAAAAAAGAAAAAACAAAGATAAAGAATCCCTCAGGTTATCCTTTTATAACCTCACTCACCTACCTCCTTCCCCTACCTAATGCAATAATGTGTTTGCCATTTGTAAATATTTGTCATTTCAAAAATTAACATAAATGGAGCCATACAGTATGTAACCCTTTTTGATTTGATTTTTTCACTCAGCATCAATCCAACTTGTATATACCAATAGTCCATTCATTTTATTACTGAGCATTATTGCCTAGTATGGATGTACCTGTTTGTTTAAATATTCACCCAGAAGGGACAGAACAAGATGGTGAAACAGGAAGACTGTTCCACCAAGCTCTCCTTAATTAACTGTGAAACAGGAGTTAGTCAGCTGTGTTTGGTGAGAAAATTTTGCCTGGAGCTGTGGCTTGGGGTACGCTGAGAGGAGGTGGGGTGCTGGTTGCTGTGTGTGATCTGTAGTGATGGTGGTGGAGCTCTGACTTACTAGGCAAGTATTGTGCAAGCTAAGCCACTTCCAGAAGCCCTGAAGGTCTGGGTGGTGAGGAAGCCTTGTTGCAGTTTTCACGGGAGAAATGCATTGAGTGGATAACCTGGAAAAGTGGGTGCTCCCAAAAAATATATATCAACCAGATTTGAGGGCTGGTTGGAGTGGATTTGCCTCTGGTTTGGCAGTGGTAGAGACAGTCATTCTGGGAAGGTCATGGCAGCAAGGGGTTGGCCATTATGCAAAGGTTGTGAGAAGGTGGTGAGGGCGGCCTCCTACCGGAACATAGTCATCTTAGTTCCATCTGCTGGAATTGGACCTCCAGTTGTGATAGGTTCAGGGACTCCCATACCCCGTGGAAACTCTTGTCCAGGGACACGGTGAGACTTGCCTCTGAAGGAGTCTGGAGATATCTGAGTTCCCAACTTGGTGGAACCTAAGTGTTGAGGAAATAATCAAGTGATCACTGTGGACATTAAGTTGGAGATCAGGTCTATGTCTGGGATCTAGAGAGAGGTTATCAGCTGCATTGTCCACCCCCTAAAACTACAGCACCACCTGATGTCCTGGCAATATATTGCAACACAAATAGATTCCTACTAAAGTTGGACCCTCTAGCTATATATAACAGACTATCTCATAATAAGCTCAATAGAATTCTACCACACTTATTAATACTCTCAAGAAATGTCAATGGATTGAATTCCCCAGGGAAGAGGCACAGGTGGACTGATTGGATAAAAAAAATGCAAGCCATCCATTTGCTGCCTCCAGGAGACACACCTAGCCCTGAAGGACAAATCAAAACTCAGGGTTAAGGGATGGAAAACAGTATTTCAAGCAAACAGAGAACAGAAGAAAGGAGGGGTTGCAATCTTATTCTCAGAAAAGCAGACTCAAAACAACTATAGTTAAGAAAGACAAAGATGGACACTTCATTCTGGTCAAAGGAACAATACAACAAAAAGACATCTCAATTTTAAATATGTATGCACCTAACTTAAATGCTCCCAGATTTATAAAACAGACCTTGATATCCCATATCACCATAATAGTTGGGGACTTCAACACCCCCTTCAACAACACCTTGGTCAGAACTGGACAGATCCTCTAAACAGAAACTAAACAAAGATACAAAGGACTTAAATGTGACCCTAGAACAAATAAGATTAATAGGCATATACAGAACACACAATCCCAAATAAAAAGAATATACACTTTTCTCATCAGCTCATGTCACATGCTCCAAAATAAATCACATCCTAGGATACAAATCAAACCTCAGCAAAATTAAAGGAACAGAAATTATTCCATGTCTCTTCGCAGACCACAAGGCTATAAAAGTGAAGTTCAACTCCAACAAAAATATTCATCCCCACACAGTCTTGGAAATTAAACAACCTTATGCTGAATTATAGTTGGGTTCAGGAAGAAATAAAAGAGGAAATTATTAATTTCCTCAAACATAACAATGAAGACACAAGTTACCAAAATCTGTGGGATACAGCAAAAGCAGTCCTGAGAGGAAAATTTATTGCACGAGAGGCTTACATTCAAAAAACAGAAAGAGAGCACATTGGCATACTCACAAACCATCTTATGGAATTGGAAAAAGAAGAACAACATAGCCCTAAACCCAGCAGAAGAAAAGAAATAGCCAAAATTAAATCAGAGATTAATGATATTGAAAACAAAAAAAAATAATTCAGAAAATTAATGAAACAAAATGTTGGTTTTTTGAAAAAGTAAATAAAATAGATAAACCTCTGGTCAGACTAACTAGAAACAGAAAAGCAAAATCTCTAGTAATCTCAATCAGAAATGATAAAGGGGAAATAACAACAGATGCCACAGATGCCACAGAAATACAAGAGATTATCTCTGAATACTACAAGAAACTCTATGCCCAGATATTTGACAATGTAGAGGAAATAGATCAATGCTTGGAATTACACCCTCTTCCTAGACTTAATCAAGAAGAAATGGATCTCCTAAACAGACCAATATCAAGCACCAAGATCAAAGAAAAAATAAAAATAAAAATCTCCCAACAAAAAAAAAAGCCCTGGTCCAGATGGCTTCACACCAGAACTCTATCAAACCTTCAAAGAAGATCTTATACCCATATTACAGAAACTATTTGAAAAAGTTGTGAAAGAAAATATCTTCCCCAATATGTTCTATGAAGCAAACATCACCCTGATACCAAAACCAGGAAAAGACCCAACTAAAAAGGAGAACTTCAGACCAATTTCACTAATGAATACAGATACAAAAATTCTCAATAAAATCCTAGTCAATAGATTATAGTTTATCATTTAAAAAGTCATACATCACTATCAAGTAGGTTTCATACCAGGGATGCAAGGCTGTTTTAACATATGCAAATCCATAAACATAATCCACTGTATCAACAGAAGCAAAAGCAAAGAACATATGATCCTCTCAATAGATACAGAAAAAGCATTCAATAAAATTCAACATCCTTTTCTAATTAGAACTCTGAAGAATATAGGCATAGGCAGCACATTTCTTAAACTGATTGAGGCCATCTATGACAGACTCACAGCCAATATTATACTGAATGGAGTAAAACTGGAAACCTTTGCACTGAGAACTAGAACCAGACACAGTTGTCCTCTATCTCCACTACTATTCAACATAATGCTGGAAGTGCTAGCCAGTACAATCAGGAAGGAAATAAAGGGTATCCAAATGGGGGTGGAAGAACTTAAACTCTCCCTCTTTGCCAATGATATGAACTTATACTAAAAGAACCCTAAAGACTCAACCAAAGACTCCTGGTAGTGAGCAAAAAATGTCTCAGTATATAAAATCAACGTCCACAAACCAGTAACCTTTGTATATGCCAATAACAGCCACGATGAGAAGCTAATCAAGGACACAGTCCCCTTCTCAGTATCTTCAAAGAAAATGAAATGCCTAGGAATATATCTAACAAAAGAGGTGAAAGATCTCTGTAAAGATAACTATGAAACCCCAAGAAAAGAAATAGCAGAAAATATTAACAAATGGAAGAACATACCATGCTCATGGCTGCAAAGAATCAATATTGTTAAAATGTCTATACTTCCCAAAGCAATCTACAGATTCAGTGCAATCCTCATTAAAATATCAACATCAGGGTGGCGCATGTGGCTCAAAGGAGTAAGGTGCCAGCCCCATATGCCAGAGGTGGCAGGTTCAAACCCAGCCCAAATTGCAAAAAAAAAATATATATATATACATATATATATATATACACACACACACACACACACACACACACATATATATATATATACATCATATTTTCAAGGTTTGGAAAAAATAATTCTACATTTTATATGGAACCAGAAGAAACTCCATATAGCCAAGGCAATTCTTAGTAATAAAAAAAGGCCAGAGGCATTAGCTTTAGGCTTTAGGCTATACTACAAGCCCATAGTGATCAAAACAGCATGGTATTGGTGCAAAAATAGAGACATAGGGGTGGCACCTGTGGTTCAAAGAAGTAGGACGCTGGGCCCATATGCCGGAGGTGGCGGGTTCAAACCCAGCCCTGGCCAAAAAAAAAAAAAAGAGAGAGAGAGAGACACACAGATACCTGGAATAGAACATCATGAGATGAAACTAAAATCTTACAGCTACCTGATCTTTGATAAATCAAACAAGAACATTCACTGGGGGAAAGAATCCCTGTTCAATAAATGGTGCTGGGAGAGCTGGATAACCATATGAAAAAGACTGAAACTGGACTCACATATTTCTCCACTCACCAAAATTGATTTAAGATGGATAAAAGATCTAAATCTAAGGCACGAATCAATAAAAATCCTCAAAGAAAGTGTGGGAAAAACAGTTGAAGATATCAGCCTGGGGAAAGACTTTATGAAGAAGACTCCAGTGGCAATTGCAACAACAAAAATAAACAAATGGGACTTAATTAAACTCAATAGCTCTGTACAGCTAAGGCGACAACAAACAAAGCAAATAGACAACCAACAGAATGGGAAAAGATATTTGCATATTATGAATTGGACAAAAGCTTGATAACTAGAATCTACAGAGAACTCAAATTAAACAACAAAAAAAAATCCAACAATCCCCTATATTAATGGGCAAGTGAGATGAATAGATCATTGGCTCAGCGCCCATAGCTCAGTGCCTAGGAGACCAGCCACATACACCGGAGCTGGCAGGTTCAAATCCAGCCTGGGCCTGCCAAACAACGACAACTACACCCAAAAAATAGCCAGCTGTTGTGGCGGGCACTATCACAGTTACTTGGGAGGCCAAGGCAAGAGAATAGCTTCAGCCCAAGAGTTTGGGGTTGCTGTGAGCTGTGATGGGTGACATAGTGAGACTCTAACTCAAAAAAAAAAAAAAAGAAAGAAAGAAAGAAAGAAAGGCTCATCATCCCTAATTATCAGAGAAATGCAAATCAAAACTACCCTGAAATATCACCTAACCCCAGTGAGAATGGCCCACATCACAAAGACTCAAAGCTGCAGATGCTGGTGTGGTTGTGGAGAGAGGGGAACACTTTTACACTGCTGGTGGGACTGCAAACTAACACAACCCTTTTGGAAGGAAGTTTGGAGAATTCTCAAAGAACTCAAACTAGACCTCCCATTTGATCCTGTAATCCCATCACTGGGCATCTACCCAGAAGGAAAAAAAATCATTTTATCGTAAGGACATTTGCACTAGACTGTTTATTGCAACTCAATTTATAATTGCCAAATTGTGGAAACAACCTAAATGCCCACCAATCCAGGAATGGATTAACAAGCTGTGGTATATGTATACCATGGAATACTGTATGGCCACTTAAAAGGATGGTGACTATTCATGTTTTGTATTAATTTGGATAGAGTTGAAATACATTCTTTTTAGTAAAGTATCACAAGAATGGAGAAGCAAAAATCCAATGTACTCAGTTCTGATATGAGGACAACTGATGCTAGCACATGGTAGGGGGAGGGGGAATGGGAGAAGGGAGAAAGAGGGAAGGAAGGGCCATGGGGGGGCCACAGTGTATGACACACCTCTATCAATACTATTATCAATAGAAGGACTTTACCTAGAAAATGCAAGCAGTGTAACCTGGCATATTGTACCCTCAATAATTCCCCAACAATAAAAAAGAAAAGAAAAGAAGCATTTGTAAATTAAAAAAAAAATTCACCCAGTGAAGCACATCTGGATACTTTCCCACTTTTTGACTATTATAAATATAGCTGTTATGGACATTGATATACAAGTTTTTGTGTTGCTATAAGTTTTTATCTCTTTGGAATAAATGCCCTAGAGTATAGTTGTTGGGTTTTGTGGTAAGAAAGACTGAGCTATGATTAGAAGCTTGGGACTTTCAGCCCCCTCCCATCCTCCAGGGAGGAGAAAGGAGTTGAAAATTGAGTTAATAATTAATCATGCCTACATAATTAAATCTCCAAATAACCTCTAAATTATGGGGTTAATGAAAACACATCCACGTGCTAGAAGAAAGGCACACCCTGACTCCACAGAGACGGAAAGTCTCATACTCAGGAACCTTACAGAACCCATACTAGGTATCTCTTCATCTGGGTGTTCATTTTATCCTTTGTAATATTTTTTATAATAAACCAGTCACATAAATCATTGTTTCCTTGAGTTCTATGAGCTATTCTAGAAAATGATTGAAACCAAGGAAGAGGTTGCAAGAACCTCCCATTTATAGCTGATATAAATGAAGAAGCTTAAAAGTTTTCTGCCTAAATTAGGCGCAAAACAAGGATATCCACTTTCAATACTGAAATTCAGCATTATACTGGAAGTTATATAGAGAATGATTAGTCAAAAAAAGAAATGAAACATATCCAAATCTGAAAGGAAGAAATAAAAGTACCTCTTGTCATAAATGACATGATCCTATTTATAGAAAATCCCAAATAATCCATATAAAAACTATTAGAGGTAATAAATGAATTCAGCAAGGTTTCAGGATATAAGATCAACATGGAAAAATTAGTTGTGTTTCTCTATACCAACAATGAACAATGTAAAAGGATTTTGAGAGAACAATTCAATTTATAATAGTATCCAAAAGAAGAAAATACCTAGGAATAAATTTGACCAGGTAAATAAAAGATTTGTACACTAAAAACTACTGTTGAAAATAATTAAAGAAGATACATATAAAAAGAAAGAGATCTTGTATTTATAGTTTGGGAGACTTACTACTGTTAGTATTAGAATACTCCTCAAAGTTATAACTTCAATGCAATCCCTGTAATAATACCAGGTCTTTTTGCAGGAATAGAAAAGCATATATTCAAATTCATATAGAATTTCAAGGGACCATTATTAATCAAAACAATCTTGAAAAAAAGAATATACTTGGAGAAGTCACACTTCCCAATTTCAAAACTTAATACAAACCTACTGTAATCAAAAAGATGTAGTAATGACATAAGAACAGACATATAGACTACTGAAATAGAATTGAAACTTCAGAAATAAATCCATACATCTACGGCCAACAGATTTTCCATAAACATATCATGATCATTTAATAGGGGAAAGAACTATCTCTTCGACAAAAGGTACTATTACAACTGTATATCCACATGAAATAGAATCAAGTTGGATCTTTATTTTGTCCCCCACAAAAAAATCATGAAAAAATTGATCCATTGCCAAAAGATAACAGCTAAAAGTATAAAACTGTTACAAGAAAACACACAGGCAAACTGTCATGACCTTGGATTTGGCAATGGATTCTTAGGTATGACATGAAAAGAAAATTATACAAATCAAACATGATTAAAATTACAAACTCTAAGAAAACCCAATGAATGGAGAAAAATATTTAAGAATCACATGTAGAAAGGTTTAATATCCAGAATGTATAAAGACCTACAACTAAAAAACAAAAAGACAACCCAACTTAAGAAGGATCTGACATTTCTCTAAAGAAGAGAAAAGGTTAAAAACAAACAAACAAACAAACAGCTCGGTGCCTGTGGCTCAAGTGGCTAAGGCGCCAGCCACATACACCTAAGGTGGCGGGTTTGAATCCAGCCCAGGCCCGCCAAACAACAATGACGGCTGCAACCAAAAAATAGCCACGCATTGTGGCAGGCACCCAGCTACTTGGAAGGCTGAGGCAGGAGACTTGCTTGAGCCCAGGAGTTGGAAGTTGCTATGAGATGTGATGCCATAGCACTCTACCCAGGGGGATAGCTTGAGGCTTTGTCTCAAAAAAAAAAAAGAAGAGAAAAGGTTAACAAGTGCATGCATGAAAATATCCTCAAGACCATACAGTAGTCATGGGGGAATGCAAATCAAAACTAAAATGAAATTCCACTTCACAGTGGCTTAGATGGCTATAATAATAATAATATAAAATAGGAAAATAAGTATTGACAAGGATCTAGAGAAATCATAACTCATATATTGCTGCTAGGAATGTAAAATGGTTCAGCCACTATAGGAAACAGTCTGGTATTTCCTTGTGAATTAAATACAGAATTACGCATGACCTCATACTCACTCCTCACTATAAACCCAAAAGAATACTCAAACAAATATGTGTACATGCACATTTATAGAAACACTATTTGCAATAGCCAAACAAGAGAAACAATCAAAATGTCCACCAATAGACGAAGAGATAAGAAAATTGTGGTATATCAAAATTATAGAATATTGTTCAGCTCACAAAGGAATGAAGAAGTACTGGCAGATGCTACAATATGGATGAACCTTGAAAACATCAGGCTAAGTGAAAAAAGCCAGACCCAAAATATTTTGTAACTCCATTTATATGTAATATTCAGGTAAATTAGGTAAATCCATAGAAAAAAAATAGACTTGTATTTTCCAGGTACTATGGAGAGGAGAAAATAGGGTGTAAATGCCTAACAAGTCCATATTCCATAATTTTCCTTGTGGGTGATTTAATGTTTTAAAATTAAATAGAGCTGGTGGTTGCACAACACTGTAAATGTACTAAATACTATTAAATTGTTCATTTTAAAATGATTAATTCTGTTTTATGTGAATATTACCTTCTTTAAAAAGTTGCCTTGGCCAGGCATAGCAGCTCACACCTGTAATCCCAGCACCCTGGGAGGCCGAGGCAGGTGGATTTCTTGAGCTCACAAATTTGAGACCAGCCTAAGAAAGAGAGAGACCCCATCTATAAAAAGTAGCCAAGCGTTGTGTAGTCCCCTGTTGTCCCAGCTACTTGGGAGGCTGGGGTAAGAGGATTACTTGAGCCTAGGAGTTTAAGGTTGCTGTGAGTTATGATGCCACAGCACTCTACCCAGGGTGATAGAGTGAGACTCTGTCTCAAAAAAAAAAAAAAAAGGTTACCTCATATTTTATCCCCTCTGAAAGAAAAGTAAGAACAAATATACGGCATTGAGATTATAACCAGCAATATTCCTAAACTCAAAAATGAGGCTAAGATAGTTCATGAGACCACAGAGAACCAAGCATAGTTTCTACAATGGAAAAAGTGAAATGGAAGTGGATGACAAGCTTCCCTATCATCTTGGGTTCCCTGGCAGGGGATATGTCCCTGCCTCAACCCACAGGAAGCATTATAATTTTCTGAAAGGAGAAATATCCCTGAGGACAGACAGAAACAAAGGGAGAAGATAAGACTACCATGCGCAGCCCTAGAAACTCTGCTTAGTCAAAGGAGATACCAAATTAGAGTGGTTGTTTAGCAGCACCATAAGCTATAGGAGGCACATATCATGGGCTCAATGGGCACAACCCTTAGCCAACCTTCCAACACTGCCAAAATACTCCCCTTTGGAACCTCGCTAATTTGGGTAATGCTCCAGTCATTTACCAGAGATGAGACCAACCTAGGATCAAGTCTCCATCTAGTGCCAAAAAGGAGACCACAATGTAGCAGGAAAAAGAAGATAGCTATTCAACAAGTAAACTATAAAGATTTTCTAAGCAAACGTATCCAATAAAAAACAAAACAAGCCAGACAGAGAAGACTGAAATAAATAACTAATCCTCCATTGCAAAGTTATAAATATATATCCATAAGAAACAAGAGGAAATGGAGCCATGACCTCTATAAATGAATAACTGACTCTAATGAGACAGTAATATAGAATTCTGACCAAGAATTCAAAATAACAGGTTTAAGCAATCTCAGTGATCTCCAAGATAATATAGAAAATAATTCAGAGATTTATGAGAGAAATTTAACAAAGATGTTGACATTTTAAAAATCAAGTCTTGGCTCAGCGCCTGTGGCTCAATCGGCTAAGGCGCCAGCCATGTACACCTAAGGTGGCGGGTTCGAATCCCCAGCCCGGGCCCATCAAACAACAATGATGGCTGCAACCAAAAAATGGCCGGGCGTTGTGGCGGGCACCTGTGGTCCCAGCTACTTGGGAGGCTGAGGCAGGAGACTCGCTTGAGCCCAGGAGTTGGAGGTTGCTATGAGCTGTGATGCCATGGCAC